>JAOTQQ010000008.1:8586926-8607541 GCA_026546715.1 Gallinago undulata
TGGATGCCCCATCCCTGGAGGTGTTCAAGGCCAGGCTGGATGGGGCTTTGAGCAACCTGGTGTAGTGGGAGATGTCCTTGCCCATGGCAGGGGGGGTTGGAATTTGATGATCTTTAAGGTCCCTTTCCAACCCAAATGATTCTATGATTCTATGATCTGGGGCTGTTGCCTGGGCAAGAGATGGAGGGGACATTGTGCATGGCCATTAGTGGGGGGAAATCACCCGGGACTCCTGTCCCCCCACCCACAGTGGCACACAGCTTTGCCAGGTTGCCAGGAGGCTCCCAGATCTCTGCAGTGTTGTCTGTGCTTGGGACCCACTCAGCTCATCCTCCTCCTCCTCCTGCAGACACCTTGTGAGTGGAACAGCGATGCACTGGGGATGCCCCATTTTTGCAGTGGGACAGGGGTGCACCATGCACAATGGTTTGGGAGAGGACACTTGTGCACCCTCGTCTCTTGGCACTCTTCCTCCCAGGAAAGGGATGTACACCTGGGGACAGACGGAGGAATGGGCAGACGTCAGTGGGTTACAAGGTCCTGCAGCATGGCTCTGCTCCCTGCCCTGAGCAGCCCCTTCTCTGCAGAGGTTGGAGGGGGTTCCCAGATCTGCAGGTGGCCTGACACAGAGTGGCATGGGTCCTAGAGATCACAGAATCACAGAATTGTCAGAGTTGGAAGGGACCTCTAGAGATCATCTAGTCCAACTCCACTGCTAAAGCAGGGTTGTCCAGAGCACATCACTCAGGACCGCATTCTGAGATTGCGCTGTTCCCTTAATGATTGCCACCCATGTTTCCTACACCAGCGCTGACCCAGAAGCACCTGGCCCTGCAGATGCTACAGGAGAGCAGAAGTGCCTGGACGTTGCTTTCCTGACCCAGGAGGAGCAGGGACACCAGAGGCAGGCAGGGCTGTCGTCCCCACTGGCCTGGGCACAGGTTTGCTCTCAGGGCTGTGATGGGCAATCCCTGGGTGAAAAGGGCAACAGCCACTCGGGCCTGAGCTGCTGAGTTAGCGAGGAGGCTGTGGTCTCCCTGGTAAATGCACAATAACCTGGGATGTGCTAAAAGGGGGTATAGCCAGGCTTGGGTCCCCTCCTTCGCTGATCCTCCCTGTCAGAGCTGCGCTTTCCTCTCTCTGCAGCATCTATAAATATCCTCCCCATCTCCGTGACAGCCAGGTGTGGGACCACGTCTGAGGGACGTGGCAACGGCAGGAGACTCGCTGAGGAGCGGAGGCAGCAGCACGCAGAGAGACAGGGGAGGCAGCCAGCGGGCGAGCATCCTGCCTCATCCCGTCAGCCCGGGGAGAAGCGACCGGGAGGCTGGGGAGGGGTGCAGCTGGGGAGAAGGGAAGGGGATCCTGGCCTGATGCCTTGTCTCTGTTTCCTGGGCTGTTAGGGGTTCCTGGGCTGCAGGACCGTGTCCTGGTGTTTACAGACAGGAGCAACCCAGGCTCTTTGCACGTGTGTTTGCATCCCGTACTGACCTGCACACTCCTGACAGTGCCTGGCCTCCAGACACAGACACTAATTATGCACACATGGCACATCCTGAACCTAAAGACAAGTGTCCAGTGAAAACAGGATGCCTGTTCCTCATCACAGAGCCCTACACTGCTCAGAGCATGCACGGTGTCACGGTGTGGAGCTCACACTGAGCCCAGCAAAGTCTCCCACCAGGACCCCCCCAGCACCCTGCTGCACCCACCACTGCACACAGGCACCCAGGTACCCTGTGCCCTCTCTCTCCACCAAAGCTGGCAGTGTTTCTAAGAGGCTTCACATTCCCTTGGAGCGATTTGGGGCACTCTATTCTCAGGTCATTGTGTCCTGGATCCTGCAGAGCCCCTTTACACTCTATAATGGTCCCCAACCACTGCAGCTTCTCTAGGATCCTGGTTCATGGCAAAGCCAAAAGCTGTAGGGAGGTGCAATATCTGGTAACTCTGAGCACGTCTGCAGGACCTGGAGGACCCACATTCCTGGGACTTCTGGGGCTGGGATCGTACTGGGGAACTGGAGAGCTCATGTGGGTGCCCAGTTTGTGCTGGAGGTCTGCAGGGGTTAGAGCATCACACTGGGAGTGGGCAACACTCAGTACTACTTCCCCAGAGGCTCATTTCCAGAGCTTGGGACTGAGATGGTGGCAGTGTGGCTGGTGCCTCTCTGGCATGCCAGGCTCTGCTTGAGCACTGGGTGACAAGGAGCTGGGGCATCAAGCACTGAGCTGTAACAAGCCCTTTCAACACAAGGGCGTTACTGGGTTGCAATAGCTGGTGGAAAAGCAGCTCTCCCACCAGCTTGGTGCTATTCAGGAAACCATCAGCCCTTACTCCTTTGCTCCAAGACCCACTACACAGACCATTGTTTAGTTGCACCCCTGGCACACTCAGCCTCTGCCAGCTGCCTTGGGAACCACTGGAGTCCTCCCTGAGCAACAGCCCTGTCCCCACCTGAGCCACTCAGCAGGCCCATCCTGATACTGGTGATGACAGGATCTCTCCAGCACTGTCTGGGAATGGACAGCTTCCCAGGCAGGCAGAGCAAAAAACCTGGAGGGACCTGAGGCTCGGGGCCGTTCCCAAGTCCTGGTGATGAGTGGTGCGGACGTGTCCCTGTAGGCACAATCCTCATCCACTTTGAATGGGGAATTGTTACCACTGCACGCTGTGAGATGGACAGGGAGCCCCTCTCACCCCAGCAGGTAGGAAGCTGCTGGCAGTGCTGTGGGGTGCCCCAGCAGGGGGCTCAACATCTCCAGGGAACGGACTGAGATCCAGGGTGGGATGGAGGTTGTGCGACCCTCTGCTCCCCTGCCCTGAACCCACTGACCAGGTCTGGGGTGAACTTTTTACAAGGGATGGCCTGACAGTCAATGGAGATAGATGCCCATCCTCCCCATGTGCCTTTTCCTTGGGTGAGTTGCAGGGGACACAATCACGTGTCGGTCCCCTGGCCATGAGCGCACGGAAGAGCAGATAGCCCCACCACATGTGGCTTAGGAGGGAGTCAGCATCTGTGGTTACCGTGGGCAGGTATTAGTGATCGTTCAGCATTTAGATGGGGAAACATTCGTGGCCACTGTAGGGGGTCTGTTGACAGATGCCGAGTGTTTAATGCTGAGCAAGGTACTCACCCGTCTCGGCGATTCTGGCGGCTCCAAGCGAGAGGGATGCAGAGGCTTCCTCAGCAGCGCCGTGGGGAGGATGCTGAGTGCTGCCAAGACAGCCCAGACCCCCATTGCGGGCCCTCCTTGCCCAGTGCCTGGCCTCTCCCACCCGGGACAACTGCTGCATCCTCCCAAACTCTGCTTTTGAAGGGGTTGACCCTATCTCAGGTGGCCAATGTGGCTGTAAACAGGCTGGGTGCTCTGGCTGTGCTGTGCCTGCCTCCCAGCTGCCCTCCCGGCTCAAGGGCGAGCAGAGAGTGTCTGTCCCAGGACGATGCAGGAAAGTATTCTGCCTGTCTTCCCTGACTCCACACATGGAAGGGGAGAACACACACGAGGGGTTTTCCTCTCTGTGCACCCTGGGACTGAAGGGCAACCCTGTCCCCTTCACACCTGACCCTGGCTGCGCACGGCTCTCCCCACCGGACCACGGCTCCAGCCACAAGTTTGACTCTCGCAGCAGCTGGACGGGAGCAGCGTAGGGGGACAAGGAGGGTGAGAAGCAGCGGGGGCTGCCTGACCATCCTGAGCGAGGGAGGGAGGGAGGGAGGGAGGGAGGGAGGAGGGGATGGCAGGGGGGAGCAGGAGCCCCCCATCCGGATGCTCAGGCTGGGTACAGCGTGCGCGAGTGGCGTGGGAAGGGGGGCTCGCTGCAGAGCCCACCCAGCCCATTGGCTTGTGAGCGATGACAGGCAGGCTGCTCCCTCCCCGCCGCGCCGCTCGCCCGTGTGGATGTGAGCAATGTGAGCAAAGTGCCTTTGCACAAGCCGGAGCGCGCCGTAGCTCTGGGCGCTTGCTGGCAGAGGTGCTGGGACGACCCAGGTGGCCCCGTCCCACGCCTGCTGGCCCCGCCGGACCATGGCATGGGCACAGGGGGATCTGACGTCTTCGCTCTTCATTGTCATCGCTTTGGCTGCCTGCCTCTCCGCTACCACCAGTGAAGGTAGGAACCGGGGTGGCCCTGGAGCAACAGGGCGGTGTTGGGGGTACCCACGGGATCCCTGTGGCTGTTCAGATGCGTCCGCACGGGCTCGCTTGTTCTGCTGGGCTTAGCTTCTCCCTGCTCCTGGGGGAGTGCAGCTCCAGGTCCCTGCCTGCCTGAGTTTGCTGATCCTGGAGCCTTTGCACCGGGGACTAAACTTCGGAGCTGGGCAGGAGGACCTGATTTCTGCAGCGATGCCTGCCAGCTCTGCCTGGCCTCCCTCTGCCTGGCAAGGGCTCTGCTGCAGCGTGCAGGGGTGGCTGCAGAGGGGACAGGGACACAGGCACCAGCTCAGTCATGATGATGCCCATCATCAGAGCTGGCAGCGGCATGGGGCCACGCTTTCTGGGTGGGATGGGTGGGCTGCGGTGGAGTGAGGGAAGACATGCGGAGGATGTGAGGAGCTGGAAGGGCACTTGGGTGGGAAAACTTGTTGTGAGGGAAAGGGCTGGAAACTTCTGAAGTGGGAAGTAGGGCTGCAGCCTGGGACCCTCTCCCAACATCTCGTTGTCAGCCATGTCAGGCCTGCTCCCCCCACCCGGCCACTCTACCCTGCTGCCAGCAGCACTCATCCCCAGCCCTTGCCAGCAGCACAACCCTACTCCAGCGTCTTGGGCCCCCCTTGGCTTCGGCAGCGCGGCTCCCACTGCCTGCCACCCACCCGCTCGCCTGCTTCCGTCCCCGCTGGCAGCGGGTGCACGGCTGCTTCCCAGGTCTGCTGATCTTCATCACCCGGAGACCTGCCGTTCCCGCTCCCGAGGATGTCCTTGGCACCGGCAGCAGCATCCTTCCTCCCTTCTGCTATGCCTGAGAACCGTGGCCAGCACGGTGCAGCCGTCTGCAGTGAACCCCGCTGCTGGTGTCCCTACCCGGTGGTGGTGGTGGCATCCCTCCCTTCTCCTGCCCCTGCATCCCTGCCATCCTTTGGAGTGCTGGGGCCTATGGGCTGGAACTGTGATGCCTCATGCACTCTGTGGCGCCCTGTTGGGCTGGGTCCTTGTGCCTGCTGCCATTTTCCAACACCCACCCGCACCTCCCCTCCCACTCAGCCTGTCTTCCTCACCTCCATTACCCATTTCCAGCTATTTGCTGTTCTTCCTGGCCCTGTTTTCCACCAGCTGCCTGCTTCACAGCACTTCTCCTGCTCCTTTCCCCACCGGCTTTCCTGCCCCTGCGGAGGAATGCGTTGGGCTCTCACCGTTGGGATCGGGCTCTGTGGGTGCAGGATGGGACCCCAGAGCCCTGACACCCCCAGCCCTTGCTCACCCTCTGCTCCATGGTGCAGCAGCTGCTCCGTGTCCCAGCCCTGGGCAGAGAGCAGCGCAGGGTGCTGCCCATGCTGCCCCGGCTCTCGGCACTGCAGCCCTGTCTGAATGGGGCTCACCCTGGGCATGGACAAGCCAGGCTGTGGCCTCTGCTTTCCTCTGCTGGGGTGGGTTTCATGGTGTCTGTATGGACCACCAGGCCCTGCACTGCTGTCTGCCTGCCCCCGGCCGGGAAAGACCTGGGTTTTCTGCAAGACCTCTTGGAAAGGAAAGTTAGTGTCAATAACACTGTTATTGGTTATTATTATTGTTATTGACCAATAACTCACTGAGTTATTGGTCAGTGGAACACACGGGGCTGGGGATGAGCTGGGCTCTGGGTTAGACCAGGCAGGGAGTGCTGGGTGCCATCAGGACAAAGTGTGGCAATCCACAGAAGGTGCTCGGTCCACCTCCTGGTACCCCGCGGGTGTTGGGGCACTGCTCTGGGGTGTCACGGGGCAGCTCGGTGCCACCCAGCCCCCGCAGGATGAGCGGTGGAACTGGGGATATGGCTCCTGCTGGCACCCAGTGCCTCGGGATGCTGGGATGGGCTGGAGGCAGCCCCCGTGCTGGGGTGGTTGCCGCGCCGGCCATTGAGCATCCTGACACGGGAATGGGACCAGAGACGTGGAGACATCCCGCAGCGTGCGGCACAGCCCCGGTGTCTCCTGCCCCCCGGCTGCGCCGGGCTCTGCCACCCCGTTTCCCCAGCCTGTGGCACGCATGGGCACGGTGTGAGGGTGCAGCCCTGGGGCATAAAGGTGACCGTGGCCTCTGCCTGCTGTCGCAGCCTCGCTCCGCTTCTTGCCCTGCATCCCCAGCCGTGCCACCCAGCACACCCCATGTTTGTTTAAGCACCGCAGGGTAGAAAATTACAGCTGCAAAGCAAATCTAAGGCCGGTGTGCGCTGCACTGTGTGTGTGTATTGGGAGGCAATTGGTATATAAAGACGTGTATTAAACTGAATACAAGCCTAAATCTGTTTGTTTTTTTTTTCCCTACCAAAAGCTCCCAGTGCCTTTCTCTTTCCTGAGAAATTTGTTCCAAGAAGTTTTGATCTTAAATTTTTTTTATTCCTTTCAGTCTTGCATGCAGTGGGTGCCTTGGAAATGGGAGAAAAAAGGAATCGTCATTCCATGGGATATCCCCACGTTTCAGCATGGCAGCCATTGCAAAAGCCAACACTCGGATTTTTTCTATATGGGTGAAAATTTGCAGGATGGAGAAAATTTTCATTTGGAGCACTGGAAAAAATTTGTCTGAAATTGTTAAATTGCTTTAGTGCTGGGAGGCAGAAAAGCTATTTTCAATTATATGAAGATAGTGTGATTGATAGACTAAAATATTTACACTATTAAACACTGAGTTGCATAGGCAAAAATATTAAAACAGATATTTTATATGACACCACAAATGGAAGTTAAATGATAAAATATGAAATACCTTTGTTGTATTGAAAGAAAATCAGATGAGCAGAAATTACCACATTTGGGGCCTGGGTAGAGGGGGTGACAAAATTGTATTTTCTGCCAGAAAATAGCACTTCAAATGCCACTTCTGTGGTCTGCTCCCTCCCAGGTGATGCTCAGCTCTGCCCTCCGTCCGTGAGGTGGGCGACCCTCCTCCCAATCACAGCACAGACCCCATGGCCTGCGGGTGAGCTTGGGTGGTACCTTGGTGGGAAGGTGGTGCAGGGGGGAAGGGGGACTGGGGGACATCTTCCCCAGCATTTCAGGGCACGTAGGGATGGCAGAGGCAAATAGCGGGTGATGGGGATGGGCTGATGTGCGGGGACTGTACCGGTGAGGACGCAGAGCGGATGACACAGGGATGCTCTCCTTTCCCCCGCACCACGGGCTCAGTGATGGAGACGTCTCGCTCCTTCCCACAGCAGGGACAGGGCGCGGGAGAGCACCAGGGTCCTTGGGAGAGCCCAGCACCTCGCTGCGCTGCTGAAACGGGGGCCAGAGGAAAGGTTTGTGGCAATCTCCCCCACTAATCTCTTGATTGTAATCTCATTAATTGCCCCTCTGCTCAAACAGAAAAAGAGGTAAAAACTCATCTGTGCAACTATTCAGCACTACTTGTCTACCCCTTCTGCAGCAATGCCGAAGTCGGGGCTGCGGGAGAAGCCAAGCTCTGAAAGGGAGAGGAAATAGCTTTCTCAATTGTAAAAAGGCTGTGAGAATGCTGTGTTGCTCTGTAAGAATAGGAAACGAGATTTTAGGTATACAGACTTTTGGTGATGGGGGGACGGTGAAGCATTAGTTTAAAACAGGGAGTTGATTTGGTCTGTGTTTGCAAAAAATAAATAAATCATTTTTGGGGTGTACAATTTTTTGATTGCTCCCAAAATGCTGCAAATACTTGTGTGATTTGAGGTAGGTTCATGGGCATGTGTTTCTGGTCTCATCTTCATTTCCATCCTTCTTGTACTAATAGCTTATAAAACTCTGGAAAATTAAACCCCGAAATTTGCAGAAAAATAACACAACAGCACACAAAATGCATCTACTCTGTGAGATTTTTTTTTTCCTTCTCCTTGAATTCTTGTTTCCTGAAATCACGAGGGGTTTATTTACAGTGAAAATAAATGGGGACCCATTTTGGTGACAGCGGAAATAGATCTGACGAATCCAAATTTAAGTACTACTGAAAACCGGTCAATTACTACAGGGACGAAAGAATTCTCTATTTTTTTCGATTGTTGAGAAATACTTAGAAAAATATTTTACGCAAAAGTAAAAGAAAAACCAACAAACCAAGACAATGAATCGCAGCCCCAAAAGATCCCCTGCCAGGGAGGGAGGGAGGATGGGGATGCATGGGTCCTGGTGGGGAAGACCCTGGGGAGCCCCAGTTTCATCCAGACACCCTGACACCCCCGCTCTTTGTTTCGGTCGGGTCCTGTGTTCTCTCTGTCCCTGCTCGCCTCGCCGGCAGCCTTCGGTGCTGCCTTTATCTCCGGGGTAAATCCATTCATATGATAACTCTATTCATACCCTGACAGTTTTTGATAGTTCATTCTCCCAACCCCAGAATGTTTGCATGACCAACACTCAAAATTATTCTTCTGTCACAGAGAAACGATTAACCCCTTCGGACCTTGTCGTTCAAAAGTGAGCGTCAGGATCACGGAGCTTCTTTCCTTCAAAAAGAAACAAAAAGCTCCCCATGTAGATAGGTGGTAGAAAGGGTCATAAATAGCCACACGAAGGATATAATTCCTTTATGAATCAGGTCCAGCCACACCAATAAAACGTGATGAGCTGTGTTTGGCCCAAAGATACCATCCAGAACAGTATTCAACATTTATCTGCAGATATCAGCAAAGGCAGACCCATCTCCGCCTTTAATAATTTGTTCCAATGGCTCATCAGCCTCAGCCTTAAAAAATTGGACCCCTCTTTCCCCCGATACATATTTGCCTGGCTTCACCTTCCAGCCATTTGCTTTTGTTAGGCTTTTCTTGTTAGACTAAAAAGCCCGTATTTTTATGCCTTGAAAGTACGCTGAGTGCAGCTGGGTGTCTTGCACCCGTCATGGGCACAAGCAGATTGGACTCTGCAGGTTTCCCTCTCTCATTTTTTATTTTTTTTCTCCAATCCATGGAGGACTACAATCTTCTTCTCCAGTTTCTCATATTAAAAATGTCTTAACCATGTAAGTGAGTCGCAACAACACTGGCTGCAGCTGGATAGACCTTCTCCATCCCAGCATCACGGGCACGCACAAGTCGCTGGATCCTTTATTGAATGCAACACCTTTTGCATTAGAAAATTCTTCCATACATTTTTAAGGACCTATAATATTTCATTGCTAGTAGCATGAGATATTCATCCTGTCCCTTCAAATGTTTTTAGTATTGGTATTTTTGTCTGTGAAAATGTTCCAGTTTAGAAAGCTATTTTTAAGAGAGCAAAGAAATCGCCTTTAAAAGAAATTAACTTCCTTTAAAAATGTCACTGGGGTACAAACAGCTAAGTGTGGTTTAGGGCGGCCAACTGGTGTGAGAGCAAAAGATGTCCTCAGAGAAATTTGAGAAAAATCATCCAACAGCCTGAAAAACTGCCATCCAAAGCCCCTTCAGATAATCCAGATAAGTGCGCACATTTATGAAAAACCCACATTTCCCTAGTAAATCCTCCAGAGAGGATAAAACTCAAATCTTTGCCAGGACTGCTGGGATGCAGGAGTCAGTGGGAAGAGCAGGGTGTCTTTTTCGGGGTGTCGTGGGGTTTATCCTGCTGATGGACCCACAGACTCTGCTACAGACACAGGTTTCCAGCACCAGGGTCACCTGAGTCTGCTGTGGGTGGCATTGAAAGAGGCTGGAAGTGATACTGGGGACTCCTGATTTTGGGTAAGAAACCTGTAAAATCCCAGACAGGTGGGAAATACCGGAGTCAGCGTGTGGTGTTCAGACAGGGTGTGGAAGCACTGAGATGCTCTGGGATAAAGAGCTGGGACAGTGTTAGGGGCTTGCCCAGCGTGAGCTTCAACTCCCCAAAAAATGCAACACTCAGAAGCCTCAGCAACTAGTGCAGAAAACACATTCATGTCTATTTTTCTATACCCAACATACATGAGAAAAGAGAAGAGGGATTCAGGACTGGTGTGAGGACCAGCCCGGAAAACCCCGAAGGAGCCACTGGCAAAACCCCTCTGGAGAGGGCTCCCATTTCCCCGAGTCTGTCCCACACAGATTTCGCTTACCTCAAGCAGAAGAGGTGTATTTTGTGGCAGAAAACTCTCTTTGTATAATTTTTAAAGACTGTCACAATATTGCATTACCAGTGGTGTGAGATATTCAGCCTGGGACTGCACCTTGGTGGCAAGTGGGAAGTCCTGGTGCTGTTCTTTGATCTTCTGGGTTTTGGGGACACTGGCTAGGGAGGCAACAAGCTGTCCTTTGGCAGTGTGTGGGTTGAACTCATCAGCTCTCGCAGCACTGTAACCGGATGGGATGCCCGGGGGGGGCTGTGCAAGGTGCAGGCTCCTCTCTGCTGACGGACGGGTCTGTGTTGTCTTGCTGTCCCTTAGGCTGGGGATATTGTAACTCGCATGACTCCTAGGTGGCCCAATCCAGACCCGGGGACACCAGGTCTGCAGAGCCCTCCTCTGGTGCCACGGGGACCCTTCAGCTCTCCTCGGGGCTCCCCAGCACCTGCCCCTCCCCAGCCGTGCCGCGGTCCTGCTCACATTGGATGTTTCCATGGAATTTCTTGCCTCCCTGACCTTTCTCTCCCCCTCCCCATCCCCAGAGCCTTCCCACCTCCTCCGCTGGCTTCTGCCGTGAATAACAACAAATTCAGCTGCCCCTTGAGCCCTAAATAGCTCCTTCCCCACAGACACAAGCTCCTGGAGTGGGGACGTGGAAACGTGTGCTCACCCCTCGCCCTCGGTCTGGTCCCCTGCACCCCGTCCTCAAGCCCTGGGGCAGCCTGTGTGTTTTTAACATTTCCAGTCAGTTATCCATGTCCAGCTGGCCGTGCACCATTTGCACTGAAACCCGGGGGGTGCCACGATGTGGAGGTGCACACTGGGGCAGACGCCCTGCCTGGCAGCTGGCAGCCTGCCTGCTTTAATTTGGGCGGCCAAACCAGCTTGCCCAGTTCGTCCTGGCTGTCCCACCACACAGGAGCATCAGGAGTCTCAAGCAGAGTCAGGAACATGAGCATTTTGCATCTATATTTTGTCATCTGTATTTCTGAGAGGAAACATTTTTTCTGTTGTTTGGCTTTTGATGTGTGTTTTTAAATTTCTTTTTTTTTTTTTTCCCCTGCCCTGTAATTTCAAGGGTTTTAGCCTTGGAAATGTTTTATTTTGTTTTGCTTCATTTTTTACATTATTTCGTGACATCTCAGTCTTACCACAGGTTATGCTCTCATGCTGCACATTATCTTACATGTTATCATGCAGGGTCTGGAAGGATCAGGTTGATCATTTTATTTTTAAAACCTGAACAACGGCTTTTTGTTAGTACTGATTGAACAAACAATCTTTCTTCCTACATCAAAGTGTCTCCTGCTCCTGGTATACTGAAAAGGGGTGACCCTCTGGGCTGTCCTTACAGGTATTACTGCTACTGATGCATTACAAAACGATATCAAATTAAATACGGAAAGTTCACAGCAACAATCCAGAGGTCTGAGAAGAAATCCTGAAACAGGAATTAGAGCACATCCAAAAAATAGCACTTCTTTTTCATGGCAATTGTTTGAAAATGTTTCTTTGAAATTTATTTTTCTTTTCAGCGTGATTTTGGCATTTCCAGAAATGTGGAAATCCCACCTTCCTGCTCGATTTTGTGACATCTTTTATATTTACCTGCAATGATTTTTTGTATTTCCTTCCTGGGCAGTGGGGGCTGGCGGGGGCCGATGCGAGCTCCGTTTCTGCCCAGATCCGGCAGCTCGTGCTGGGGAGTGCATCGCCCACCACCGCCATGCCGACCCCTGATCCGTGGGGCACATTCCCCACGCCATGCTGACCCCTGATCCGTGGGGCACATTCCCCACGCCATGCCGACCCCTGATCCGTGGGGCACATCCCTGAATGGGAAGAGCTGACCTACCCTCCAGCCTCTCTGCTTTTACCTCGAAGCCCCAGTGGTTGGCCTTATGTGTTGGTGAATAAACGACTATTTTTCCTCCTTTAAAGATACATACTGTCCTGGGGAGGGGGGAGCTGAAAGCAAAGCATCCCGTCCCATGCCCTTGCGATGCTCCGAGGCCAGCAGGATGCAGCTTTTTCGCTCAGCTTTGCCTCCCGTTCTGGAAGGGTCACGGCTGGCTATTCAGCACGCCCCTGGATTAAACAGTGGGGCACAAATAGCTGACCCACCCCGGCCCCGTCTGCCCCTTCAAAGACCTGCCTGAGCTTACGAGAAATGAATGTCGCTGGCTCTTGTCCCCCTCCTCTCAGGGAGCCCCTTTTCCCTACCCCGACTCTCTCCTCCTGCTGCAGATAACCCTCCCTGCATTGTTCCCCCACCGAGTGGGGCTGGGGCTGTGGGGATGGCATGGGCTGTGCAGACCCCTGTGGGGCTGCAGGGGCTGAGACCGCTGGTCTTTGGGTAGCAGGGAGCAGGAGCGCCCAACTGTGCTGATAAGAGTTTAATTACCGATGCAAAAGGCGTTGTTGCATGGGGGGGAGCCTTGCTGTGAATCTTGGGAGGCCTTTGAAGTTGTGATGGAGAGGAGCTGAAGCCCAAGGGAACAGGGCTGCTCCCACTGACCCTTCCTCCTCACGCCTCAGCTACAAAGCCCCTGCCTGGGAGGGAGATGGCAGAGTAATTAGAGTGAGGACTGCAGTGGGTTAACAATTAGTGAGGGAGCTCAGACCCCTCTTTGGTCCCCCACTGCTTTGCTAGAGGATGGGGCTCAGTGCATCCCCCACCGTACACCCCCAGGTGGGCTGGGGTTCCACCAGCTCCCCTGGGCTGGGCAGCTGTGGCTTCCGCAGCATGTTCCTGAGCCCTGAGTTCTTGGATGTGGGACCCCACGGTGCTGACGCCTCTGGTTGTAGGGATGTTATAATCCCTGCAGGAGCTGTGGCCACCAACACCAGTGTTGGGAAGGGTTTCTGAGCATTTATGGGTGTAGATATGCAGTGAGAGATATACGGAGTCAGGTAAAATGCACATCCTCTGGATGCTCATCCCTGCCACGTCTTCCTCATTCAACCCAAGTAGTGCTTAGAATTTGGTAGATATGGATGTGGATGTGGATTCAAATACGGATACAGATACAGATATAACAATAAAGATGTAGGAGTAAATAACTTCTATATATACATCATATGCATATACATCATATACATATACATGGATCTAGTCTTTGATTCCTGCATAATTTGCATCTACGAGACTGCAACGCGCACTACTCACGCAGCATTACATGATGCAACTTTACAAAGGAGCAGGCAGGTCTGCCTGGTGTGAGGCTCCGTCTCCAGACCCCAGTTGGTGCCGGGGAAGTGACCTGCTCACTCCTAGGTGCTTCCATTTGAGTGGGCAATCAGGCTTGACAGTTTTTCCACCAGTGCGAGAATTTCCCCTGACACCTCCTGGTGTTTTGGCTCAATATGCCGAGTCAAGGCCGAGGCACAGAATAGGGAAAATATAAAATGGTGCTCGGGAAAACAAAATGGAGCTCACAGTTTGAGACTGATATGTGCAGACAGTCCATAACATCAAACAGAATTGCCCAGCTGTAGCAGAGAGGTCTCCCAAAATGGCACATTTTCCGAGAAACGTTTCAGCTGAAAGGGGTCCTTTGTGGTGATCTCACTTTCCCTCCGGCATCAATGCCGGGCTCTTTCTGAGCATCGCCCCCGGAGGAGCGATGCAGCCTGGAGATCACCTGCAAGGGGCTGGACGGGGACCGTGTCACATGTGATGGGGCGGGTTCCCTTCGGTGTTGGTCTGTGCCCTTTCTCTGAAACGGACGGTTGGGTTTTGGGACGGTGTTGGTCTCCCCGTACCCGAGCAGAGTGATGGTGCGGGTAGATGGATGCTCACACCCACAGATGTGTGTTATACCATGAATGAACGCAGGAGCTCTTGGACACACAAAGCCTTTACATTTGTGCAACGCCCACTGCAGTGCGGTTAATGCCTTGGACTCCCAAGCGCTTGGCTGAAATACTTGCTAAAGAAAAAAAAGAAATACCTGAATCCCTCTTCCTGTAAAGAGGCACAAACAACCTGCTCCATGGGTGTGTCACAGGGAGTGCAGACTTGTTCAGTCTTTGTGCACCAGAGCACTGCAAGGAGACGGCTCCTTCATCTATATGAGCCTGGGTGACAAGCATATGGTCCGTACGATGGGATGGTGTGCAGCAGGCTGGTTCCTGGTCCCACACATTGCTGTGCAGACAAGCTCGGGACACGTCTCACCACATCTGCTCCCATCTCAGCATCGTTCCCCACGGCATGGTGCTCCGTCTGGACCACAGTCCGTGAAGGCTCCTCGAGCTGCCTGGAGAGCGGTGAGAGGCAGCCGCATTCATCGCTGAGCATCTCAGCGTGGGAAAGAAGGTGCAAAGACCACGGCGGGGGGGCAGAGAAGGTCTGCGAAAGTGGTCCCCTCGCCACAGCCTGCCTGCTGAGGGTCACCGGGACCATGCTCCTGCACTGCGAGCTGGGAAACTCCCGAGCCCAGGCTCCTGCTGGGCGAATTACCCAGGGAAAATAGGCAGAAAATCTTCAGATTAACAATAACAAATAAAAATGGATTTGCGATCTCCGAGGTAATTACTCCATGCTGAGGGCAAGGGGCCTCTTTAGCAGTGGGAGCGGTGCCGTGCAGGGAGTGGAGGGGCCTGGCCTGCTGTTGGGCCAATGGAGTCACACAAGAAACCCTGGAAATTCTTTCAAATTGTTCTGCTAACATTAATAAATGCCTCAAAAGCTCCTAATCTGCTCTGTCAGGAGCATGACGTCTGTGCGTTTCACAGCCAGCTCACGTCTCTGCTCCTCTCTTCCCCCTCTCTTTCCCTGCCTGGTAATAGTAAATGAAAGTGGCACCCGTTCCTCTGTCTGCTGGGACCAGCATCACACCGAGCCCAGCCCCTCCGAGGCTGGAGCCACTGTCCCCATGTGCCCTGTCCCTGCTGTGACAAGGCAGCGACATCACCCAGACCACCCCCCCTCCAGAGCTTGGGGAGGAGCCGAGAGCCAGCGCTGCAGCAGGGATGCTCTGCCGAGTTGCCTTGGGGTCCGTGGTGACCAGGGGTGAGGAGAAGCAGCCGGACACAGACGCAGCACCCAGTGTGGGCTTGACCTTACTGTGTGGCTGCAGGACAGGGTGCTGGGGAAAGCTGGAGGGACTGGAGGTCCCTGGGGGAGCCTGGTACTGATGAGGGGTGACGAGGCATGGGGTGGGCTGGTGACAGTGCCCACTGCACTCGCTCCCAAGGGTCAGGGCACCTTGTTGACACCCTCTACTGAGCCTTCATCCCTGTGGATCTGCACTCTGGAGCTGGGGCTTGAGCTCTTTCCCCATGTGCTGAGCAGGTTGGGGGGTTGCCAGGCAGCGGCAAAGATTTCTTCTGCAGGAAGCTGTGGGACCTGGGAGCTCATGGGCAGCAGATGACACTTGGGGGCAGTTCACCCTGTGCATGCAGCAATGCTCTGCCATCCCACTTTCCCCTCCCTGCTGACACCACACGTGTTTCCACGGGAAGCTCCTGAGCACGTTCAAAGTCATCCTCACCTCTCCCTCCACAGAAGCTCTTCCCCTGCCCTTGCAGATTTGCCCCTGTCTCCTCATTAAGCTGGGCTCCTGGTGGTCGCAGGGCTTTTGAAGGACTGGCTTTGATGGGCCTCCTCATGCAGCCTGTCCCCCCACGGCCCAGCCTCTCCAGTGGGGTGTCAGCCAGGACCACGGGGAGTCACTTTGTGCTGGAGCTGGGCACTGCGGTGCATAATTACAGTGGCTGCTGGAGTGCAGACTTCAAACCAGTGATGATGGGATGCGAGCGCAAAGAGCTCAGCAGAGCCTCTGGAAGAGGAGTGTCCAAGCAAGGGATGAGGCTCTGGTTGCATCAGCGTTGGTCTAAGGTGGGACTGGTGGACAATGTGGTGCTTGGAGTTTGCTTCCCCAGCTCCCCCTTGCTTTGCATTCCTTCTGACCTGCTGTTTGCAGCAGCTTCTCTTCCAAAAGGATGCGTTGCTCTCATTCCTCTGGCTGGTACTGATACAGCCTCACCTCAGCTTTACCCCAACCAACATCTCTGGGGAGCATGGCTTGTTGCTATCCCCTCACTCTGCATCTTCCTCAGCTGCAGCCCGGCAGGTCCCTGGCAGCAGCCCCATGGGTTGACAGGCACAGGGGACAAGTAAGTGAATGGGGTGAGAGAAGGCTTGTGGTGTTTCAGTTTATTATGCCTTGGGCAGAGCGAACAAGCTTTCTAATGCAGCGTTTTGCTCCTGTGTTTTTCAGTGAACTTGCTAGACACGTCAACAATCCTGGGGGACTGGGGCTGGATGACTTATCCCTCACACGGGGTAAGTATGAATTGTTGGCATGTGGGGGACCCCAGTGGGACAGGTCACTACGTGTCCCTATGGGCAGGGTGAGTGGACATCTCAGCCCCAGTGCTGATGGGGCAAAGAGAAGGGAAATTGTCTGTTGGGAAAATGCCAGCCTGAAAGACTAGCAGTGGGTTGCAGCTGGTTTGGAAACAACATTTAACTGCTCCTTTCCCCTGGTAGGGACCAGGTTGTCACCAGGTCCTGAGCTTTGAGGGAACTAAAGAATTGGGTCACCCCAGGGACACTCATGGTGAAAAGCATTTTGTTCCTCCTTCCACCAAGGGAGCATCAGGAGAAACAACCCAAAGTGAGTGGGAAGCTCTCAATCTCCTGTAATCAGAGGAGTTTGCTGTGGGAACTGGGCAAGAGGGGCAAGAGGGCATCCCTGCGGATGATTTCTTAGGAGGATGGGATTGTAAATGCATAGCCTTGTGGTGTGGGTGGGAGGGATGTAGGGGTGGTGACCCCCAAGCGAGCCTGACGCCTCTGCTGGCAGGATCCTCTTGGCACGCTCCCTTCACTTGCATTTCCAAGGCCAGTTTTTCCTGCCACAGCAGCTTTCTGGAAATTGTGAGTTTCAGATGGCAGCGGTGACCTGGCTGTAAGGATTTTGCTCATTTGTTTAGTGAACAGAAACAAGCACATAAATACACACAGGACCAGCTGCAAGGCACAGTGGGACTTGCACAAAATGTGCAAAATCGGGGTGCCTACCTGGCTTTCGCTGCTGTGTTGATTTTTCATGTCCACTCTTTTTCATCCGCTCTCTGAACTAAATGGTCCTAATCTTTTCAATTCCACCTCCTACAGAAATCTTCCCAGGCCTCTAATCATTTTCATTGATCTGTTGCTTGAGACTTTCAGTTCCTGTGCTGTTTGAGCAGCAGTGATCAGAGCTGTGAATTCATAATAATAATAACAATGATCAGATTTATATCAGACATTATCATATATGTAAATATATTAAATCATTAACTCAGCTCTAAATTTAGCAGTTAGCTGCTGCAATGATGACTATCCTGGAATATAATAGATTCAGAGGTACAAGGTCAGAGATAACGTGATGTGATCTCCTGCATAAATACAGGCCTTCAGACCTGTCAATTCACTTGTATCTCAGAAAAGCCCAGCTTTTAGAAAAAAACATCCTTGACTACAAAATTGCCGGTGATGGTAAATCCTCCAGGTCCTGTAGCCGTCTTGTTAACAGGTCACCGTTAAAATCCCATCTCTATGTGGTTCTGTCTGGCTTTTCTGGGACTTTGCACTCCCAGAGCAGACAGAGCCTACAAGAGCCTACGACATTAGGGACTTCCATGACCAGTTGAGGTGCAGGACCCTGTATTGTTCATCTGAAAGCCCATAGGATTAATCCTGTGTCCTGACCCATTAGGGTTCTCAGGTGTAATGTGTTACGTGACCATGGGGTGCTGGAGCTGGCTTTGCAAGGCAGTCACTGCTGTGCTGCTCTCTTGCACTACAACAGATGTCCAACAGCCCTTCATCAGTACCTCCTAAACTCTAATGTATCTGGAATCTCCAATTTATTGGTGATAGTTATTGAGAACAGTTAATACTGGATGCCAAAAAGAGAAAAATAAAACCAAAAATACTTCTATAACACCTAGCACCAAAGTCAATTCTTGGTCATGTTATGCTGTTGTGTCCTCCTACAAGTCTTAGGTAAGTTAAGTCATGGGGTAATACCACTCTTAGCTTACCCTGTGCTTTTGCCCAGCTCATGACCTTGTTGCCAAGAGGACAACCATGCAGCTGGACGCAAGCTGGCTTGAACACTTTCAAGGAGAGTGCCTGGGTTCTGACATGATGTTCTTCCACAAAAAACCTTGCGTATCTTTTTCCAGCTGGATGTTTTATTGACTCCTCTGAACACTGTGGTTCTTCCTCCATGGACCATTGCATCGCTTCGTCAAGAGCGTCTCGTTCCTTTACCTTCCCACCAGTTCTTCAGCTGCAGGTGTTTTTTGGGTAGTGAACTGAGGTATGATAGGGTGCTGGTGTCTCAGAGAACCTGCTGTGAGACTCCAAATGCCAATGATTTGGCACTGAGCAGATGACTCCTGAGCAGCCCCTACTCACAGGCTTGGTAGCTTGGGTCCACATGGCTCCAAGCCTGGTGTGATCTCTGCTCTGCGGAAGGAACTGAGTTTGCTGGTCACCATCTCAGGAATACTGCTGGTGTCCTTGGGACTGTCCCTGCTCACTGCACCATGCTGCAACTCTGGCAGCCCTGGGCTGGATAGGGCCCGTTTGCTGGTGTACTTTGAAGCCAGATTTTATTTGGAGTCCCTTAGTTTTTCTGCTGTTTCCTTAATTCAGATACTCGTGCTGGAAAAAATGTGGCAGTACCCATTCTGCTATCCTCCCATGCTACCTGCTGGCTGTCCTACCTGAGTTCAGAGGTGCAGGACTTCCCTGCAGTTTCTCTGCTCCATCCATGGACACACACATCTGTCACAGCATCCTCCTGCCAAAGGATGGTGTTGCTGACCCTGGCTTCCCAGCTGAAGTCACACATGCCCTGTGTGAGCCCAGGAATACCACGTGGGTGACAGGGGGGAGGTACGTAGCTCTGGCTGGGTCTTTGCATGGCACAAAACAGCACAGAGCCTCAGTCTCCAGCCTAAGAAGGGGACTAGTGTCTACTAACTCAGATCCTAGTGCCCTACAGCTTGCTTTTCCAGCACCTGGAGGTCCTGTCCCACCTTCTCCGGGGCTCCTGGGGATGCCAGAGGAAAGACAGCAGCCTCGGAGATTTCCTCTCCTGCAGCAGAAAACCCCAGAGCTGCCTGTACAGCCAGGGCAATGGTCCAAAGCATCAGCAGTGCAAAACTGGAAGGATACCACTACAAAGTTGTGATGTTTTCATCACACCTGTGAGCAAGGTGAACTTGCCTCACAGGAAGGTTTTTTTTTGACTCTCTGGGTTTTCTGTGGCAAGCAGGAGCAGAGGAGCTGGGAGCAATGGGCACAGTGGGGGTCAGCAGCACCGCTGGCTCTGGGGAGTGTCAAGACATCAGGGAGGCATGCAGTGGCCTGTTTTGACATTTCCTCTTGCCAGACCATTAACTGAGGGGTAATTGGCTGTAATTGCCGCTCAGGGGTTTAATTGTGCTCCCCACTCACCTCCACCCTAGAGACACGCGCAGGAAGTGGAAGGGTCACAGGGAGCATCCCTGTCCCACAGGCTGCAGCTCCTCTCAATTACAACATCAAAGGGCACCCAGGAGCTTTGCTGCTCGCTCCATCCCCAGAACAATTCCCTTTGCATTGAAAATTAAACTCTTACCAGTGCCATCAAAGAGGCTGCCCCTTCCCCTTTTGTGCCTCTGGTTTCCCAGCTCTCCCCAGCAAAATGCCCCAGTGCCCCAGTGCCCTTCTCTCCCCTCTCCTTGCTTGGCACGTGACCTCCTGGATCAGAGGGAACCTGATTGGCCCCTTTGCAAATTGCTTTTCTACTGACTAATTAGAACGCTGATGAGATAAGTCAACATATTATTAATAATTATTGTATCGTCTACTTTGATTTACAAAGTCAAACAGGAAATGATTTTGTTCAGACAGAGTATCTAAGGAGCTTGAATGATGCCTTGCAAAAGCTAATTACAATGGGAGCACCTTGAGTGCTGGAAAAAGGCCCCCCGTGCTGCCCATGACCTCCCTCTCTGTCACCCACAGCATCCCCATTGCTGCATGGGCTGGGGTCAGCGTGGAGAGCTGCTGGGCATCTGCTGCCCAGGCATGCTCCATCTTGGGTCTGCTGCTGGGAACATCAGGAAATATCTTCAGAGGTGGTTTGCAGCTCCCCATTTCTGCCCTCCCTCTGCTGGGAAAGGGACATATCCCGAGGCACCTGGGCACCATTAGCCAAGAGTGCTCTTCCCTCATTATGCAGTAGCTCAGAGACAATCACATAATCACATGGGGTTGGAAGGGACCTCTAGAGATCATCTACTCCAACACCCCTGTCAAAGTGGGTCCACCTAGAGCAGGTCCCACAGGAACGTGTCCAGCTGGGGTTGGAATGTCTCCAGAGAAGGAGACTCCACCACCTCTCTGGGCAGCCTCTGCCAGGGCTCTGCCACCCTCAC
>JAOTQQ010000008.1:8607641-8619505 GCA_026546715.1 Gallinago undulata
GGATGCCATTGGCCTTTTTGACCACAAGGGCCCACTGCTGGCTCATGATCATCCTATTGTCCACCAGGACTCCTAGGCCTTTTTCCTCAGAGCTGCCCTCCAGCAGGTCAGCCCCCAACCTGTCCTGGTGCAGGGGGTTACTCCTCCCCAGGTGAAGCATCTGGCAGAAAAGCACCAGATCTGCTTAAACCAGCAGCTGAGAGCAGACAGCACATTTCTGCCCATAGGACAGTCCCTCGGTTTTTGTTGGTCCCCAGAGATGGGCATTTCATGCTGGTGTACGGTGCTGCTGTAAATGCCCCAGGACTGAACCATTTGCAGAGTAAAAGCCTTTGTAGCTCTGCTCTGGATTTGCCTGGCTCTGGTCCTGCAGACAGCAACCAATTCATGGCTGGGGTGAAGCCTGTCTGACATGCCAGCTCCTTTACAGGGCAGGGTCTCCCTTTGCTCCATCCCTGCTCTGCAAAAAACCTGTCCCTGGTCCCAGCTGTGTCTTGGTCTTGCCATTTCAGCCCCCTTCATGGTCACGCATTTCTCGGAGCACCAAGAGATGCTGAGGCTCTCCCACCTGCCCAGGCCATGTCTTCTGCCTTCTGTCTCTTTGATGTCCCTGTGCTGTTTCTTGGGTTTCTCTTCCAATCCAAGCTCTGCTTGGATCCAGGAATACCAGCACGTGACAGGGCAAGCTGCGGTGAAACTCATTGTACTTGAAAAAAAAAGGATGGCTAGGAATGGAGCGTTGGAAAATAAAGATTTAGACTAGTAATTGAGATAAAAGCTCATCTCCCATTCTTGTTCAGTAAATGCTGGGTTATTGCTAATTCCCCAGATGCTGGTCACTACCAGGAGTTAATCACCTGCAGTGAAGCTCATGGTAGTTAACTGCCTGACAAATCCCTCCTTAGCCACAGCAGTAACTGATTTCATGGGGATTATCTCCATTAATGCCTCCCATCTAATGATTTATAGCTTCAATAACGTCCTTCTCTGTTTTTTTTCTCTCTCTGTGACAGTGGTGCGAGGGACCTGGCAGCTTCTCAGGGGGTGCTGTAGCTCGGTGCTTGCTCTCGGGAGGAAGGGAAGCGCTAGATGTCCCAGTGGCAGCAAAAGCCTTGCTGTGCCAGGCAGACCTGATGTCCCTCCTGGCAGCTGTCCCAGGGCTGGAGTCACCTTGTCCCTTGGCTCCCTCCATGGGCACCGTGAGGGCGGTGGGAGGCTGAGTTGCTGCTGCGGGGGGACGTGGTCTCCCCTTGCGTTGTTCACCCCCTCTGCTCCTCCTCCTCCTCCCCGCTCTGCTGCGCCCCACAGGCCCTGGGAGTCTTCTAAGACCTTGCTCAGCTGCCCAGATATCTGGTGTTTGCATCTTTCGCCTTTCATAATCTGGCAAATTTTTTTATAACTGGTGTTGACTTTAATTTAAACTATTAGGCAAGCCCCTGAATACAGATGCAATTGTGTCCCCCCCCTCCCAGTGAGTGTGCTCACCACGTTAATTATGATGTCCTAATTTCCTTCTTGCTAGGGGATCTTATCACAATGATGGGGGATGGGCTGAGCTTCGTTTAATAAAAGCCACTTCAAACCATCAGCCGAGAGCAGGCAGTGCTGGGGTGCTGGGTGCGTGCTCATGCTCTTCAGCTGATGGAACCCCCATCAGAGGCTCCTCTCCCTGGGCATAAGAGCCTGTAATTGAGGTAAAACCGAAAACCCCTTGAAGTAACAGGGGTTCAATCCCAAATGCCCAGCAGGTCCTGGGACCTGGCAGAGCTCACAGGACCTGTATCGTCTTGTGTCACACTGGGAAGATGCACCTGTGGCATCTGAGCTGCCGGTTCAGGTGGTCTGCCTTCCCTCCATGCATTTCCACTGATGGAGAACACTTGCCCTGTAGGATGGTGGTACACATGCAGTGTTTCGGGTTGGTCTGAGACTGGGACCCCAAGGCACTGCCTACGACCTGACAGTCAAGCTGCTGTGCGAATAAAGCCACCAAGTTTGAAAGAGTGATGCTGCAAATGCAAACCCTCCAAGTTCTCCCCTGTGGCTCATGGTGACCCTTGCTTGTGTTTGGGGATGGGCACTTAGTTCTCTGTCGCTGCCAGCCAGGGTGCTGCCAGCTCTGACAGTGTCACAGGGGTGTGGGGACACCACAAGCACTGTCTCCTCTGTCAGATTTGGGAGAGAAGTGAATGTCTGGTGGCTCAAAGCAACCACATGATCTGGAGGCCAAGGCATTTTGGTGCACACAGTAACCTCCTATTTCCCTTGCTGGACAGTCCTTCAGAGCCCCAAGCCCCACAGATGCGGCAGAGGGGACCTGGCTGTGCCGCGTGGGAGCATCCCTGCCAGCCCCCCCCAGCTCTGCCCTCGTCCCGCGTGTTTCCGCCCATGCAGAGCTCTGCCTCGCTCCCCTCGGGGGACTCAGCGGGGAAAAGACAGGAAGCAGATGTTGTGTTAATTTGTGCTCGATTAATTTCGACAATGACTTCCCCACCCTCCGCAGTGCCGCAGTGCACGCACAGGGTGATGCAGGAGTGGGGTCTGACTGGCTGCCGCCCCCCCAGCCCCCACACAGGGGTGTGCAGGGAGCTGTGCCTGACGCTGCACAGATGGCAGGGCACCCCTTGGCCGAGCAGCAGGAGTGTCTCCTGGGTGTCACAGTTCTTTCTACAGGCTTCCCTCTGGCTCGCTCACCCTTCCAACAAAGCACACAGGTAGCCTGACCCCTTTCTGTGTCATCTTCCAGAGTGCTGGGGTGCAGAGCATGTCTTCAGGGATCCTAGGACCTAGAACATTTTTTTTTTTTATTGGACTTTTTTTTTTTCAAAGGAACCAGAAATATTTCTCTCCTGGCAGTGGCTTGGCTTTTATACCCTTTCCTAGCGTGTTCCCCTCTGAATGAGCTTTTGTTGAAGTTTGCACCTGGAGCTGCTGACTTTTCCAGGATGCTTTAAGCTCTGTAGGAGTGAGAAGCAGACTTTTCTTCTAAATGCAAGATGCTGGGGGAGTTTTGAAGATATATGTCACCGAAATGACTGCTATGATCACCCTAGCACTAGCAGAAGGCACGGCAAAGCCTCATCCCCAGGACCTGCAGGTCGAGGAGGTTAAATGAGGAAGATCTTTCCCATCTGAGAAGTGAAAAGGGAGCAGTCTCTCTTATCTTTCAAATATCTCTTGCACTCTGGAGGTGTGATGCCCTCCTCTTCCTGTGTCCTGTTCCTGCAGTGCTGGTGGCTACATGGCAAAGCTGTTGGGTGCCTGTCCCAGCAGATCTGCATCGTCTCCAGCTCCCACAGTCACTGGGGTGATGTCTTCAGACTCCCCCCCTCTGCGCTGAGCATCAGGCTTCTTCTCTCTGGGCTGCTGTGTGTATTGTGGCTGTCACGAACCAGGGTCACCACTCACATAAGAAAACACCTTTTTTGGCAACCCAAGGAAGATGCAGGCAGGGGGAGGCAGAGCAGAAAGTGCTGCAGGGTTGCCAGAACCTCCCTCAGCTTCTGCCAGAAGGTGCTGCCCCTCAGAGCTGGACTCGGGCATGGTGGTGAGACTCAGGCATTTTCAAAGCCTGTTGCTAAGTCCAGGGAAAAGTCAGAAGGTTTGAAGTCTTCCTCTGCTCCACTTCCTCCTCCTCCACCACATGGACACTGTCCAGGGGGGATATGATTGGGGTGTCTGGTTTGGACAGGGGTGTGAGCTGAAGAGGTAGTGAGAAGACCTCGGAGAAGGGAAGGTCTGTGTGTCCTCATGAGGGTTTTGTGGGGTTGGAGAAGGTGAAGAGTGAGACGTGAGGCAAGAGTGAGCCCCCAGAAGTGTTCTGTAGCCCCCAACAGCTAAGATCAATTTGTCCCTCAGCTATGGATCTCATTTGTATCCAAAATCTCACTACTGCTTCTCACTTATCATCAGTCAAAACCACTTAGCATCCCTCCCTCGGATGACACAAATGTTCCTGTCCCTCTAAACTCACCCAGACCACTCTAAACTCACCCAGACCATCCATTGCAGTCCTACTTGCCGCAACCTGATTTTGCCCAGGATCTCCCCAGGCTTGCCCTACTGCCACTGCTACACTGAATTTTAACCCCAGAACTGCCAAGCTGTAAACCCCTGGGTTACCAGAGCCAACACCTAGTCCAGCCTCTCAGCTGGGCTGAGCACGATGGGCTCACACCGAGGAACCACACAGTGTGAGGTTCCTCCCTCCACCTTGGGAAGAAGGGGGCTCTCAGTCCCATGGTCCCCTATTTCTTGCTGGAAGTCCTGTGTTCACTGCATGTTCCGCCTTCACCCGATGGTCTGCACTGTGAAACTCCTCCTCCAGCTGGAAAGCAGCCTGTTTAATTTGTGCATGGAGATTGCATGAGCCAGAAGAGACTCAGGTGAGCACCATTCAGGTGCCTTCCAGCTGCTGCTCTGAATGCCAGGGTGAGCACCAAGAAAAGGGACTTGCAGACACAGTCTGGAGGGTTTGGAGCCCTCCAAAACACACAATGCCATCAGTTTCTGCCATCAGGTCTGACTTGGGCGAGCATTCCCACCCGCCAGCAAGAGTGCACTTCACCCTTCTCTACATCAGGGTGGGCTGGGAGAGCTACTGCCCAAATTAGGGCTGGGTGAAGTCTGCTCACCCTCATTTTTCTTTGGCCTGTGGCAGCAGTGGTGTCTTGTCCAGACACAGCTGCAGGAGCAGAGGGAGTTCATCCAGGGTAGGTGATGGCAGAGATTCCTGCATGCCTTGTGCTCACCATTTGGGGATATCTGGAATGACCTGTTCTCTTTCTGTCCTGCAGTGGGATTCGATCAATGAAATGGATGAGTTTTTCAGCCCCATCCACACCTATCAGGTTTGTAATGTCATGACCCCTAACCAGAACAACTGGCTACGCACAAACTGGGTTCAACGGGATGGCGCGCGGCGGGTCTATGCAGAGATTAAATTCACGCTGAGGGACTGTAACAGCATGCCGGGTGTGCTGGGCACTTGCAAGGAGACTTTCAACCTCTACTACTTGGAATCCGACCGGGACCTGGGCACCAGCACACGGGAGAGCCAGTTTGTGAAGATTGACACCATCGCAGCTGATGAGAGCTTCACCAATGTGGACTTGGGGGTGAGACGTCTGAAGCTGAACACGGAGGTGCGAGGTGTGGGGCCACTGAGCAAGAGGGGGTTCTACTTGGCCTTCCAGGACATAGGTGCTTGCATCGCCATTGTTTCGGTGCGGGTGTACTACAAGAAGTGCCCAGCAATGGTGAGGAACTTGGCGTCTTTCTCCGAGGCTGTGACTGGGGCAGACTCATCCTCCTTGGTGGAAGTGCGGGGAGAGTGCGTGGGCCATTCGGAGGAGAGGGACACCCCCAAAATGTACTGCAGTGCTGAGGGAGAATGGTTGGTGCCCATCGGAAAATGTGTGTGCAGTGCTGGCTATGAAGAGCAGCGGGATTCCTGCATGGGTGAGTCCCTGTTTCGTACTAGCAGTGCCTGCAAGGGGAGGGATGGCTGCAAAGGTCTCTTGCTTCTCTGGTTAAGGGCTAAGGACAGAAGTCTGTTTGCAAAAACTTGGACAGCCTCTGGGGAGGTTAAGAACTCCTCAAGCCTTTGCTGGCTGGCTTCATGCTTCCAAAATGTGTTGCAGGTACCATCAGCAAGCTCCTTGGGAGCTCCTCTGAACCTGACCGTGACTGGTCCTGGTGCACAGGGCATAGCTTTGGAATGGGGACTGGCTTTGCAATGGGGGATGACATCAGGACAGGGGCTGCCCTGACTCCATCTTTCCTTACCATGGAGCATGTGACCCAGAGATCCCATCCCAGTGCCCCCAGCAGCTCTGGTTGGTACTGAGATGTCTGCTGGTGTACCCCAGAAAAGCACAACTTGGTTTCTTCAGAATGCCCCACTGCTCACTTCCCTTTGGCAGAGGGTTTGAAAGTGAGGAAAGCACAAAGAAAAACACTGAGCTTATACGAAACAAGGTTATTGTGTCTACCCATCACCCCTCCCCGGAGCTGCTGGAGAGCCCTGCCTCCAGGGTGCAGAGAGCCTTCCCGGGGGCCCTCTGTGCCACTGAGCAGGCTTCAAGCTGTCGACTGTACAAACTGTGATAAGGAAGCGGGGTGACCAGCAGCAGCCACGCACCAGGCACGGGGATGTGTGTGTACAGAGCACGGTGCTCAGGACTCCCCGGGAGAGCCCTCTGCACAGATTTGTTTGCTTTCTTTTTCTTTATGGGACGTGTTTAGGGGAGCAGCACAAATAAGAGTGCTGGGCCTTTGTTTGAGTTTCGTGAAAACGTCAAGTGGAGCATTTATCTCGGGGAGACTTGACACATGGTCAGGACGTCCGATGATGGACTGGAATGGATCCAGGTGCTGCTGGGACCTGCACCAGCCCCGGTGGGGTCCCGGCTACGCAGAGCGGGAAGGATGGGCAGAATAAATCCTTCTCTCTGAAACTCATCCTGTCTTGAATTGAAAGTCATCCTGAGACAGAGCTGATCATTCAGAAAATATCTTCTTCTCCCATGTTAAGGATTGTGTGCAAAGTGTGCATGGGGTTAGGCATGTGCTACCGTGGGAGGGGGCACTGGCAAGGGCCACCTGAACGTCTGTGTCCCAGCCCCATCACTGCAAGAA
The DNA here is from genome assembly GCA_026546715.1 of Gallinago undulata. Lineage (NCBI taxonomy): Eukaryota > Metazoa > Chordata > Aves > Charadriiformes > Scolopacidae > Gallinago > Gallinago undulata. The sequence continues at coordinate 8,614,281 of JAOTQQ010000008.1, forward strand.
CTTGCGAGTGGGAGGTTTGGTTCGGAAGGACCAAACACCCCTTCCTTGTGTCCTGTCCAGCAGACTCTGCCCCAGGAGATCACCACCCCAAAGCCTGGAGGCAGCAGGAGGCCTCAGGGTCCATGATGTGCTGAAAGTCCCTCATTTCCCTGTGTTTGCTTGGACATGTTTGTCTTTCTCCTGGAGCGAAGCTGTGGGAAAGCTCCTTCTCTGCCCTCCTGCACTTTCCTGGTGGGATTGCCCCACACATAGGTGCTGCTGCACAAGAGGAAGAGTGGTCCAACCTGCCTCTCCGGATGGGGTGGACGCAGGCAGAAGCTGTCCCTTCTGCATACACACAGCCTCAAATCCATGCTGCTCAACCAGCAATGCTCTTGGGGTGAAGCTCTCCAGGGCTTGTGGCATCAGAAACAGAACAGAAATGCCACTGGACTTTCTCTGACCTCAGTGTCATCTCGCCCTCCTGCCTTCCCTGTCCCATTTATCCCCAGCAGCTCCTAGCACAGGGAGTCTGACAGCCCAGCATCAAGCGAGCAGGGCAGTAGCTCCTTCCTGGCACCTCCTTTGGTGGGTGGATATGGATCCAGAGGACATACATTTACACACAAAAACAAACACATGCAAATCTCTGATCTAAGCTTCTCGTGCTTGATTGGGGCAGAGTTCATTTTTCACAAAGAAAAGTGCCTTTCTGGAATGATTTATAACCCCAGCGGATCTGTTGGAGTTGGAAATTAGCCATTTTAATTGTCAGGTGGACAAAAGCAGGATTCCGGTGGCTGTCGCCCCAACAATTTTTCATTCTCCGTCATAGGGATGAGATGATATAAATCACTCCTTGTGGCCCTAATAATCTTTCTATAAATATCAGGGAAATTCATTTTTTGCTTGGGGGGAAAAAAAATTAAAGAGAAGATACTTTGCCTCTATGGCAATGTTTAAAATGTGATTCCAAATTAATTTCCTTTCGCCTTTCACAGCTGGTCGCCTTATTTGTCAAAGCTAAAGATGTTTGAACAGTGGAGGTTTCTCCCCCTCCTCTTAAACATTCATTTTTCTAAGGACCTGCCAGAGTGATGGAAGACAGCTCAGGAAACCACATCATGGCCACAGCTGTTCTCAGCCCTTTGGAGGAGAAGGAAGGCCATGCCACATACCTGGGAAGGATGGGGTGAGGTGGGATGTGGTGGAGGATGAACTTTGCTGCCTCTCATCCCCCTTACTCTCAGCTATCACCCTGGATGCCCCTTTGTTTGGGAAGGAGGGTGGCTCAGATCTCTGGCCGCTGCACTTACCTGAGTGGGATCCACACATTTCATCTTGTTGTGATGTCCTGGTGTTTGCCATAAGGGTGTGAGGGGCACTTTCCTTAGAATCGAGGGTGCCAGATCTTGTCAGGGGCACTGGGGTCAGGACTATGCTAAGGATACCAGCCAGCCTGGCATCAGATGTGTCACAGCCCTACATTGCACAAGACATTTGTCCCTTGCATCTGCACCTCATGCATCTGCCTGGTTCATCTTCAGGGGCACAGGACCCCCTTTGTCATCTGTGGCTGGGTATGGGTGCCTTCCTTGGCAGAAACCAGTTTCAGTATGAATTGTCACAGCTGCTGATGGTCTGGGGGTCTGCTGTCTCCTAACATTCCCAGCTTCTACTCCCATGGCACAGCCATGTCCCCACAAGGATGAAACCCCTCGGGGTCTCCCAGGGCAGCACAACTCTGCTGCCCCACTTGCTTTTCCCCTCTGGTTTCTAGGCTCTGAAGGACTTTGCTTCCCTCATCCCCTGCCATCCACAGCCAGCCTCAGGTGTACTACTCTTTCTTCCTTGAAATGTATCTGTCCAGAGCGAGGCACATCAGAACCTCACACACACAGCAAATAGCAACTGCGCTGCCTCAATAGCAGAATGAGCAATTACATAAGCAAAAAGGACTTGTCCCAGCAATTTATCAGATAACAAGACAATCAGTATAATTCACCTTGTTTATATGCAGCTGCTGTACAAGACAATAGAGACCCATTTCAATAAGGTCAGTGCAATTAGAGAAATGAGAAGGGGGAGGACTTTAACCCTGCTCCTGCTTCTGCGGGAAGGGAAGAAACCCACAAGCCACCTCCTGAAACAGCCGTGAGGCTGAGAGTTGGGACATGAGCACCACGTCTGGTGGGGGGGATGGAGAAGTGGACAGGGAGGCTCAGAAGAGGTCGGTGGCTCTTCACCCACACTCCTCCTACCAGCCCTGCCAGCCCCTCTTTAGGGAGGGCAGCTGGGCTCCTGGGCCACCAAGGCTTTGAGGCCATGGCCCTGGCATCGGGGTCAGCCTGTTGGGGATGATCTGAATTATTCCTTGGGCTGTGCCTGTCACCAGCTGTCAGTGAGCAAAACTGGAAAGTTGGGCTAAAATCTGTTTAGCTGATTGAGAGAGGTGCACATGCAGAGAGTCAGTTTGGACCCTTGCTAGTGGTATCACAGCTATGGATCCCAGTGCTGCTCTCCGAGAGCTGACACAAGCCCAGCCAGACACCAGCTATGGAGACCTCCAGCAGTGCAGGATTTCCTAGTAAGATTTTTCTTTAATGAACAGATGAAGAAGGGTAAAACAGAAGGTACAGGACCCCTCCCCTGCTGTCAGAGCTGTTAGATGGGCCTTTGGCAGAAATGCAGTTCCCAAAGAGCAGCTATGCAGTATATCCAATTGTTTCATGAGTGGGACTCGTTCAAAAGTTTGGGACCAGGCATTTTGGCCTCCAGGTGTCCTTATCGCTCTATCTGCTTTCCCACTGTGGTGCTCAGGGGCTTCAGCCGGGCTGGTGCCTTTGGCTGGAGAACAGTGATGAGGAAGCAGCAATAAACCAGTTGCAGCTCCATCAGGCCACCATTTGCACATGAGGATGGGTGTTTGTAGCCTGCCAGAGCTGAGCGAGAACAGCTACCCAGAGGTGGACTGTTGCATGTGATCTGACCCAGAGGCAGACTTTAGCCAGTTCTCTTTAAGCTGAAAAAATGGCCAGTGTCCCCTGGACAAGGAGAAGAGAGGGAGGCTGTCACTGCCAGAACCCTTTCCCCTCTAGCTCCCAAATGGGGAGAAGGGAATAGGAGAAGGACCACTGGCCCCTTATGGACAAACCCCTCTGCCTCCTGTGGCACACGGCTGGCACCAATTGATCTGGAGAGTCTGGTTAGCGGTCTGGAAACCAGTTAGTTTTTTCCGGTTGGTGGGATTCATGCTGATGAACCAATCAGCAAATTTAATGTACTTTAAACCTTCCTTGTGGGCAACTTTAATCGAGCAATTAAAGCAGCACAGCATTGCTAATTAAGAGGAGAAAATACCCAGCTTGGTAATTATGTGCTTGTGAATACTGTTTTACATACATGGACCTTTATGAAGAAAGTCAGTGGAGACTGACTTTCCAGCTGGTGAGGCGAGGGGGGGAAAGAACTATGTGGTGTGAGAGGAGGGGAAACCTCATCTCTCTGCACCCCATCATCCATGTACCATGCTGGTCAGCATGGCCCTGGCCAGTCAGGGTCAGAGTAAGCCCTAGAAATACCAAGGGACACAGTGACACAGGTGAAGCCAGGCCAGAGACACAGACTCCAGCTGCGCTGGGCTGGGCGATGACCTGCAGCCACAGCAGAAATCTTTGCAGCTGTGTGAACAGATGTGGTCCAGATGCTGATGTTGGAAGGGAAGGAAAGGTGGAGGCTTGTGAGTTGCTCTCCATGGGCTTTGGCGCGAGCGGATGGACCCCTTTGCCCAGTGCACGGCAAGTGGGGATGCTGCTTGCCCCTGGATACCTACCCAGGGAGACCACAGCTCCTTTCCTTCAGCGCAGAGAGAGGGTGGAGAAGCATGCGGGGAGGAGGAATGATATGCTAAAGGACCCCACTAGAACCTTACTCCAAGCTCGTTATCTAAGTCAGAGGAGCCTCAGGCTTCTCTCTTTTTCCTGCTGATGGTGATTTTTTTCCCACCTCTATTAAAACATCACAGAGCAACCCTGAGCTTGTGTTGTGTCTTCATGTCAAACAGCCAATACAGGCTGCTCAGATGGAAACAGGGCACTAGTCTTGCTGTGTGACTCCAAGAACACTCCTTTGTCTTGGCTCTGAGGTACACGGACCCCCAGAAATTTGAGGGGGTGGAAGGGTCACACATGTCTCTGTCAACCAGCAAACCTGGGATTTCAGGGCATCCGTTGCTGGGCTCCACCTCCACCAGGTCCTGCCTGGAAGCGTGTGTACCGTATATCAAGGCAACATGTGAATGTGTGTCAAAATACCTTGTCATTGCAGCTCCCAACAAAACCTATGGGAACATTTTGCGCTTCTCTGCAGATCGGTGTGGATTTCAAGGAGACTTCCCATGCAGGTCCCAGCACCCACACGCCAGCTCCAAGCCTGGCGGCTGTGCTGCATCTTGGTGACCTCTGCTCAGACCCTGATGTGCCTGATGGCAGGTACCAGGCTCTCAGACCCAGAGCTGGGCTGCACCAATGCCCTGAGTGCCCACCACATGGGGCTTCTGCCCTGAGTAAGCCAAAATAAACTCTTCAAGGGCAGAGGCAGTGACAGCTTCGAAGACGCGCTATAAGAGTTGTACAAATGTCCTTTCAGTGTTGCCAGGCAAGAAAATCAGAGGCACTCACAAGATTTTCATTGTTGGTTTGCAAGCCAGCCAGCTGCTTTGTAAAATACAGGCAATACTGACTGGTAAGATTTTATTGCCTTCTGTTTATCCCATGCAAAACCCCACGTCCTAAAAACAAACAAAAAAGAAAACAGTCTGTTTTGCAAAACACATAAACTAGGAGTCTTCAGGATCCAGGTATCAGACTTCAGATGGGAACAGACTGCAAAGATGTGTCAGACAACCAAAATGCTTTTGAGGTTATCTCTGGATATTAGGAAAAACTTCTTCCCCCAGGGGATTAGGCAGGCCTGGGATGAGATCCTTGGATTCACACTTGCCTCATACCATGGCTTCCAGTTTATAGTCCCAGACCTGGTTGCTAATTAGTCTGTTCAGACCCCAGGTCTGTTGTGCTGTGTGTAGATGGATAATTCAGCACATGGAGCATGCAGGAGGAAGCAGGGTGCAGAACAAGGTCTTTTCAGTATCTCCAACACCTTCCATCCCTCCTCTAAAACTCAAGGAACTGGCCAATTGCACTTACTAGGAAAAAAAAAAAACCAAAACAGAGCGGGGGGGGGGG
>JAOTQQ010000008.1:8626543-8645663 GCA_026546715.1 Gallinago undulata
CTCTCCAGCAGGTCACCCCCAACCTGTCCTGGTGCAGGGGGTTACTCCTCCCCAGGTGCAGCACCCTGCACTTGCCCGTGTTGAATTTCATCAGGTTCTTCTCTGACCAACTCTCCAGCCTGTCCAGGTCTCACTGTATGGTGGCACAGCCTTCTGGTTTGTCAGCCACCCCTCCCAGTTTTGTATCGTCAACGAACTTGCTGAGGGTACATTCCAGCCATCACGGGTGCAAGGAGAGCCCCTCAAGTTTTGCAGGCAGCTCATGGAAACTGGTGGCACCCAAGTCTGCTTGTGAAACAGTGGGGAAGGGGTACCAGGGTGGCAATAAGTACAGACTAGGGGAGGGGAGAGACTAAAGCAGTTTTCGCGGAGCCTGGTTTCCAGCTGGACCAGGCACTGGGGAGAAGGTCTGGTTTCCCAGGCACTGGGATGGGGATGTGAGCGAGGTCCAGCTTTGTGCTAGTGGGATCTGCTGAGTGATGGGATGCTCCTCATCCAGGTGCATCCTCTGATCTCTGCCTCTCCTCTGCAGCCTGCCAGCTGGGATTTTACAAGTCTGCACCTGGGGACCAGCTATGCGCAAAGTGCCCCTTGCACAGCCACTCGGAGAGCCGGGCAGCCCGTGTCTGTCGCTGCGACAGCAGCTTCTACAGGGCAGTGCAGGACCCCCCCTCGGCTGCCTGCACACGTGAGTACACTGGCTGTCCTCGGACATGGCCAATGCTTCCCAGTGCTGGGCCCAGCACGTCCCCTTCCCCTCCACATGCTGTCCAAGGCACTGAGCAGCATTTCAGCCCCAGGCCCCCCTTTGGCACATGAGCTGGGACATCCTGAGCTGCACCCCTTCATTGCCCTCTGACTCATCTCCATCCTGCTGCCCTCTCAGCACCCCTGGCCAGAGCCTGCTCCCCTTCTCAGGCTCTCTCCTGTGTCGGAGTCAGAGAGGATGACACCATGGCTCTGAGGAAAAGCTTGCCTGCTTACACACCAGCCATCGAGCCAGCCACTCGTCGGCTGCTGTCCTTTGCAGAAATGCCCAGGTGGTCAGACCATGGGGCAAGTTACGGTGCTCTCCTTCATTGCGGGTGGACGGTGGCACTAGGGGTTGTCATGGGATGGTGACTGAGGGGTTCATCTTAGCTCTCTGCAAGAGGCTGCTTTGAGGGGCCCAGTGCTATTAGAAGGGGACAAGAATATCCCAGGAGGAGTCCTCCTCCCTGTAATTGGTCCAGAAGTGCAGAAGGGTGTGGGGCTGCTAGCTGGAGCCAGGGTGAAAGTCAGGGCAGCAACATCTGACCTGTGTTTCCCCAGGGCATACCCACCCAAGACTGTTAATCTCCCCAGGGAGTGTGAGTTTACCCTTCCCTTTACGTGAACAGGTTCTGCTCTCCACTGTCCAGCCCATCAACACCTTGGCACTGCCATCAAAAGCTTCATGCACCCCCATTGCTTCCCGCTTCCCCCAGAAGAAACATCAGCTCTTGCTGGCCTGGAATTTGGCACCCTGATCCAGAGCATCTTGCCTTCACGGCGTTTCATCCTGAGACCTGTCTGGGTCCTTGCTGTCTTCTTTTGAAGCATTTCTCCCTCTGGGCAGCTCTGCTTCCCTGTGGTATTGTTTGTGTGTGCAGGTACACGCTGCCCAAGGTGCATCTCTCTGTTGGCCCCAGCCAACAGTCCCAACACACCTCAGCAGCCCCAGCTCTGCCTGAACCTCTGCTTCTTTTCCAGGCCCTCCCTCTGCTCCCGTGAACTTGATCTCCAGTGTGAATGGCACCTCGGTGACACTGGAGTGGGGCCCGCCCCTGGACAAGGGGGGACGCGCTGACGTGGTGTACAATGTGGTCTGCCGGCGCTGTGTGGGGGATGCAGGCCCCTGCGAGGCGTGCGGCAGCGGCATCCGTTTCGTGCCCCAGCAGATGAGCCTGGTGCAGGGAGCACTGACCGTCACCAACCTCCTGGCCCACACCAACTACTCCTTTTGGGTGGAGGCCGTCAACGGTGTCTCTGACCTCAGCCTGGAGTCCAGGAGAGCTGCAGTCGCCAACATCACGACAAACCAGGCAGGTAGGAGAAGCAGACACCCCCCCCCAGGCTTTGCCCATGTGGGTGATGCTGATGTTGTACTGATGTTGCCCCAGCCAGTATCTGCAGGAGGCAGAACCTGCATAAGCAGCCAAAGGCTGTCTTGGTGATGGGCATGGGACCCCCAGGAGATGAGACCTCTCTGCTGCTGGAGGTGGCTTCAGGGAGCCAGGGTGGGCTGGAGACCAGCTGTTGCCCAAGGCAACTCTTACCCTTCTGTGATTCATAGTATCCTTTTTCATCCTTCCTTCCCTCTGCTTCAGCCTGCAGCTGCTGGTGGAGACTCCTTTCTGCAGGAGACAGGGGGCACAGAGAAGACTTGTTTATTGACAGGAACACTAAGTGGAGCATGAATCTTTCAGGCTGTTCCTCCAGCCTTCTGTCCCCTCCCAAAGGGCCAAGCAGCAGTTCATGCTCTGCTCTCAACTCACACCAATGCCAGGCCCTGGCAGGTGACAGCACGTTTGCTGGAAAAGTCTCTCTCACGCATGTCTCATCTTTGAAAAACCCTTGCTGTGAAATGCTCTTTCCCTAGGAAATACTTCTTAGCAATGCTGTAGCCCAGGTGAGCCAGGACCTTGCTTCAGGGTCATCTGGGCGTCTCCCCAGATAAGAGCACCTTTCCACGGAACATGCTGTAGGCAAAGGGGACAGGGAAGGGACTGACCCCTCCTGTTCATCCTCCCAGTTGGAAAGGAGCCCACTGGAACTTCCTGTGATGCTGAGCTCTCATGGCTCTCATGGCAGTAATGCCAGCAGGAGGGACCCCGGGAGTCACACTGGGTTGGCTCATGCCTGGCAGGGGACCAAGGCGCGTTTATCACCAATGCCTGCCTGTAGCCCTTCTTCACCGCTCCACCAAGCCCAAAGGGAAAAGGGTTCAGTCCTGCCAGATCACTCCTGCGTGATCCCTCCGAGTGCTCCGAGGGCACTAGCGTGACGCCTTGGGATGGGATGCTCTTGGGAAGTGATGAATATTCCCCTTTCAACCTCTCTGCTGGGAAGTGGGTACCAAGCAGGTGCTGCAAAAACAGTGGGGTTGGGAATTTGGTAGTGATTGAAGTTGAGCTGCTGTGCCTCCGCGGTGCTCCTGCTGCTGCACATCACAGAGCATCCCTGCTTGGCAGGAGGGGCTGAGGGACATGGGGCAGCTTGCCCATGCTGTGTGCTGGTCACTCTTGTCTCCCCAGTCCCAGGGCACTGAGCAGAGCAGATGTGGGTGCAGCAGAGATGCCCTGGAGCTGTTTGGAGAGATGGCATGCTGCTGCCTTCAGGGCTTAGCTGGTTTCCTCCATCCCACCCAGTCCCAGCTCCCTGGGGTTCTGTGTCCCAGCTGTGATGCCTGCTTCTCAAAGGAGCCAGCCCAAAGACAAACTGAGCTAAAACTTCTGCCTTTCAGTCCCTGGGTGCTCCACTGCTGCTGCAAGCCCTGTGGCCTCTTTTGGTCTCTGTGCTGCTCCAGCAACATCCCTGAGCTGCAGCCATGGCCTGCAGCATCTCTGTGTTCCACAGGGCTGCCACATCCCAATTTTCATCTGACAGTTGGGCCACAAAGAGTGCCTGACGCCTTCCCATAAGTTGGACCCAATGGCTGGCACTCTCCGGGGTCCTTCCAGGGTAGATTTTTCCAGGGCAAAAAGAGAAGAGGCCAGTGATTTGGCTCTTCCAGCCATGGCAGCTCCGATTCAGACATGCCAGGTACAAGGACTGATCCATGGGCTCCCAGCACAGGCCCAAGGAGATGTCAAGTATCTCAGGTGAAGATAGTACCTACAGGGCACCTTTAGCCTGGTGCTCAGTCCTTGATGATCACCCCTGTGGGCCTTTATCATCTCCTCTCTTCCTCTTGCCCTTTGGCTCTCCCCCTGTGACCTCCTAGGGTCCTTCCAGTGATCTCCATTACCTCCAGCCCCACAGCCCCTTCTTCTTTCTGGCTCCATATCACAGTGAAGCACCAGTGTCCCCTCCTGCATGTGCTGGGACAGTTCTCTCCTCTTTCATGTCCTTGGAGCATGTTTACTCCATGGGGAAGAGATTGATGCAACTGAAGTGAACAAGAGCCCGTTTGCAAGTCTCTTCTCCCATCCTTCAAAGCACTCATCTCCACATGGCTTTAATTAAAACAGAAACATGGTTTAAACCAGGGGTCCTGCATGGGGCTCCAGTTCTCCAGGTCCACCCATCCCTGCTGCCCTCACCCACGCAGGACCCTGCCAGCAGGCACCTAACACCCTTCTGTCTGCATCTCCAGCCCCGTCCCAGGTGGTGGTGGTCCGCCAGGAGAGCACTGGACAGAACAGCGTCACCTTGTTGTGGCAAGAGCCCGACCAGCCCAACGGCATCATCCTGGAGTACGAGATCAAGTACTACGAGAAGGTAATGCTGAGCTTGCTGCTGCAAACCAGTCCCAGCATGGTGGGTCTACACAGGAGCACGGCTCAGTTTAAATCCTGCTGGTGCAATTGCTGCTATCAGCCAGCCTCACACAAAGGATTGTTGTGGAAGACTTTGTGGTTGCTGTGCTGATGCAGCAAGGTTTTTGGGAATTGCTTTTCCCCAGGAAAAGGAAATGCAGAGCTATTCAACTCTGAAGTCCAAGGGTACCACTGCCACCATCTCTGGGCTCAAGCCTGCAACCCGCTACATTTTCCAGGTTCGGGCTCGCACCTCTGCTGGCTGCGGGAGGTTCAGTCAGACTGTGGAGGTGGAAACGGGGAAGCCAGGTGAGTGTGTGCAGTTGTGGGATGTGGGAAGTGTTGGGCAGGGAGCAGGAGGGATGGTGATGCCCTGGTGTGTGGCTGTTATTCCTCTGCCACATGTGGAGGGAGGGTGGAGGCATATCTCCTGAGGTTTCAGCCTGTAAGGCTTGCTTGAGGTAGCCCTCCTGAGATGTGCTTCTACATTAGAAAGAATAGAGAGGAAGGACATGGCAGTTAGGGCAGTGAAGACCTGGTGAGATCTTGAGGCTCCAGACTCCTCTCTACACTGCTTCACTGTATCACTATGGCTTTCCCAGATCTGTGCTTGGTTTCTCCATGTGTACATGGTCCCTGTACAATGAGATAGCCCCAGAGCTGGGGCTGAATGGGGAATGGTGTTTTGCCTTTGATGAACATGACCCTAGTCGGGTAGGTGAATTTCTGAGCACAGCAAAAATCTCACCTCCTTCTTACTCTGCTTCTTCCAGTTTCTCTCCGGTATGACACGATGACCATTGTCTGGATCTGCCTGACACTCATCACTGGCCTTGTCGCCTTGCTGGTGGTCCTTATCTGCAAGAAGAGGTAAGAGTCTTCTGGTGATCAAGTGCAGCTTGTCACCAAGCAGGGCAGGAAGGATGGGAGAATTTAGGTGCAACTTTTCTCCTCTCAGTTTGTCCAGAGCATCCATAGGCCAGGGGTTATTAAGCAACCAAGAGACTTAGAAGTCACCATGCCTCCACCTTCCCTGAGGCAGAGCCAGTCTCTAGACCTTCCCCTCATGCTAGCAGGCTGAATAGTGACAGTGACAGCCACAGCAATATCTGTACCAGTGCCACCACCAGCATGAGGCTGACAGGATGGGCTAGGGGGCCTGGTCAGAAGTGGAAAGAGCTCTACTCCATCAGAAAAGTCCAAGGAGGACTGTGTGCTGCTACATCTCAGCATGGCTGAGCCAGGCGTGTGGAGCACACATACCACTGCCCAGAGGACACAAAAGGGCTTCAGCTTTTAGTGCCTTGGAGGGCACCTGGAAAGTACCTTGCTCCAGCCTGAAGTGTGAGTCCATCAAGATGCAGGGACTCAGCTGGTGGAGGGCCAAATGTTAGCTCCAGCTCTCCTGGGCTGCCTACAGCCCTGGCACACACCCCTCCCTTTGGGCTGCTGTGGGAGCAAGGGACAGAAACACCTCTTCTGACCCTTGTGTCTCCATGGCAGGCATTGTGGGTACAGCAAAGCTTTCCAGGACTCCGATGAGGAGAAGATGCATTATCAGAATGGTCAAGGTAGGACCCTTCTGCAGCCCCTGGGGTGTGAAGGCCCTCCTGGCATTGCAGTGGTTTCCAGTGGGGAGGGTTTTGGTCACTGACTGCTTCTGTGTCTGGAAGAGTTGAGCTGGGGCTCTAACCCCAGGGGCATCCTGGTAATGGGGTTGAAGGGCTGCACCACAGTGTAAGATGGGACTGTAGCACGTTCATCCTAGATAACAGAAGGATAGAAGAGTGGAAAATTCATCACAGGCTGGGGAGGGGCAGGAGGGTGGAGGGGAACAATCACATGGAAGAAACCTGGGCAGACAGGACCTGGACTTCTCTGAGGACTCCACTGTGCCAAAGAGTGCCTTGGATTCCCTTGGGGCTACAGCATCTGTGGCTCCTCAGCATGTCAGCCCAAGGAGTCCTACTGCTGTCCATCCTCTGCCTGGCTGCTGGGTGTCTCTACTTCTCGGCAGGGCTGCCCGAAAGAGCTTATCTCTTCTCTCCCCTTCGGAACCTGGCAGTGAATTTCCCCGAGTCCAAGTTCTATGTGGAACCACACACATACGAGGACCCCTGCCAAGCTGTGCATGAGTTCACCCGTGAAATCGAGGCTTCCCGGATCAAGATCGAGAAGGTCATTGGGTCTGGTGAGTCCCCAGGCATGAAATAAACTCTTTGGAGGCAGCTGGGTGCAGAGGGTAGCTGCTCAGCCACTGTGCCACTGACGGCTCAGCCTGTTCCATGTGGGTGCTCCAGTGTGGCCAACCTGCTTTAAAACCTCAGACCAAGCATCTGGGGTGAAAAAATACAAATGAAACTGCAAGCAAAATGCTAAGTTTTCAGAACAAGAGGGATTTTTGCATAGGAATAGAGGCTTGCAGGAGAGCACAGGGCAGAGATGAAGCTGGAACTTCACCAGCAGCACCCCAAGACCTTACCCCAGAGCAGCATTCGGAAGCCTGGCTGAGAGAGATCTCTGCTGCTCTGAGAGACTCCCAAATTTGTTCATTAGAAGTGGTAAAGCAAGGGCCAGTGTAATCTGTTGGCTCATCATCTTCAGCAAAAGGTGTCAGAGAGAGGTGGTTTCTGATATTTCTGCCCAGTTCCCAGAGGTGACACTGGAAGCCAGAGATGGGCAACCCTTTCTGTACTCGGATGCAGTGGTGCACAAGGAGCCCAGGAACCCTGAAGGGCTGGAGTATACTGGGAGTGTGCCAGCAGACTGGGTGATTGGTGCTGCTGGTGGGTTGGTGCAAGAAGTCGAGGAGCTCCCTGTTCCCTCACTTCCCTTGCCCTGCAGGAGAGTCTGGAGAAGTGTGCTACGGCCGTCTGAAGCTACCAGGGAAGAGGGAGATTCCTGTGGCCATCAAGGCACTGAAAGCAGGCTACACGGAGAAGCAGAGACGGGACTTCCTGAGCGAAGCCAGCATCATGGCACAGTTCGACCACCCCAATGTCATCCATCTGGAAGGGGTGGTGACAAGGAGTATGTGGCTGGTGGGGATAGGATCCTATGGTGTGGCAGAGCTGGGATGTATCTCCCTGTGGGCCCCATGGGAGATGGGGGCCAGGGCTCACTTTGGGTGTACTCCATCCTTGGGCTGCCCTAGTTGCTCACTTGTCAGGTGTCTGTCTCCTCCATCCCACCCCCTTGCCTTCTCTTACAGGACAAATTTCCCATGCAGCAGGTCCCCTCTTGCTCTGCAGTGCACCTCAAGTCAGGGCTGTTGGTGTAGGAGATGTCCTACCCATTAGCATTTATTTTAAAGGCTGCCTGTATTGAATCATAATTTGAAGTCTTCCTTCAAAAAGGCACATTCTGATGCAAAGTGTTATGCTAAAGGCATGCAAATTTCAGTGGGATGACACAGCTGACCTAGCCACATCAGTTGCTGGAGGGAGGGGTAAGTGTCAGGGTTACTGCCACATCCCCACCATTGTGCCAGTCCTGCACAGTGCAGGGGTGAGACCACATGTCGGGCTGCAAGATATCCATGGGCCTGGATTCATGTCTCTCCCAGTAAAAGCCTGGCACTGGGCTTTCTGGAGGAAAGTGACTTCTCTGCTAACTTGACCTCCCTTGTCTTCTGCAGGCAAATTGGTAATGATTGTTACTGAATACATGGAGAATGGCTCACTAGACACCTTCCTCAGGGTAAGGAGCTCTTCTGTATTTTTATTCATTGCACATCCCCCTGGGCTGAGTGACTGGAGGAGAGGCTGGTTCCTGCTCCTCAGCCCCAAAGCCACTGCGACCCCAGCACGACTGCTGTGCTCTGGGCTCTCACCTCTCCAGCAGACATCAGCTCCAGGCCATCATGGCCAGCTCCCTGGAGTGGCATCACAAAGGCAGGGACACCTGCCTAAGCAGTGTATCACAGGTGCTGGGAGGGCAGGAGGTTGGCTGGAGGGACAAGAGAGAGGCACTGGGTTTGGAGGAGGGACTAAGCCAAAGATGAGAAGTACTACAGGGTTAGTTTAATGAGAGCAGCTTTAATAGATGCTGGTGAAAATCATCATGAGCTCTGGGTTATTTTCTCTCCAGAAACACGACGGGCAGTTCACCATCATCCAGCTGGTGGGCATGTTGCGTGGCATTGGAGCGGGTATGAGGTATCTGTCTGAACTGGGCTATGTGCACCGGGACCTGGCTGCCCGCAACATCCTGGTGAACAGCAACCTGGTCTGCAAAGTGTCTGACTTTGGCCTCTCCCGCATCCTGGAGGATGACCCCGATGCTGCATACACCACCACGGTGCGTGGTTCCTAGTGTTGCTGTCTCGCTGATCCTTACTGACAGTGATTGCTCTGGGCTACTGACAGACGGAAAAGTTAGACACCCTGAAGTCAAGGTAGTGGCTGAGATTGTAGAGGTGTTTTGTGTGTGCAAGGTTGGCCTTGGTGATCTCAGAGGTCCTTTCCAACCATGATGATTCTGTGATTCTGTGATTCTGTAGGCAGGGCGGAAGTAGAGATAGTCACCTCACTGCTGATATAAGGACCAGGAGTGTGAACCCAAAGAAATTTTGAGGCTTAATGCATTGTCCTTCATCCAGGAACATCCTGGAATTGGTGTGCAGTAAACAAAGAGAAGTCAGGTGGGAGAGCAGGGAGCTGATGAAATCTCCCCGGCCAACGGCTCCTGTGCTCACACGTGGTCCACTGCACAGGGACACTCTCGTGACCCCATTGAAATCCTTCCTTAGACTGTTGTCATGGTTTAACCCCAAGTGGCAACCAGGACCATGCAACTGCTGACTCACCCCCCACACCCCACTGTGAGATAGGAGAAGAGAATTGGGATATAAAAGGAAACCTCATGAGTTGAGTTAAAGACAGTTTAATAGAAGATATGGAAGAGAAGATAATAATAACAATAATGATAAAAGAATATACAGAATAAGTGATGCAATTCAATTGCTCACCATCTGATGATCATTGAGAAATGAGTGCACAGTGGCCCAGCTTGGACAACATGGTCTTTATGCTCTTGGCTTGGTTTCACCCAAGTGGTGAAGTGAGCTATGATGTCCTCTGTGTGTCTTTGTATTTGACTGCTCCCTTTGGTTTGTCAAGGAATAACTTGATATTTCAGATCCTTTAATTTTTGGGAAGTTTCCTGTTGCTTTGTTCAAGTACAGGACCTTTTTCATCTTGGCTTTGGGACTCACATTGGAAGGGTAAGAAAGGGCCCAACATCAGCTAGACAGCCCATCTCCTTGTCTGTGGCCTACCGACACACACACAGCCTCTCCTCCCTCCCACGAGCCAGTCTCAGAGCTTTCCCCAGTAATTTTGATCCTCGCAAATGACTTTCCAGAGACAGTATGTCAGTGACCACACTGGGTCAGGGAGGTGACCAGAGCTCATGCATTGACCTACCTGCTGATCCTTTCTGGTCCTGCCCAGTTTCTAGAGACTCTGCCTCATGTCCCCAGTCTGAATGCAAGCAGGGAGATCACTGGAGGATGGAACAGCCACTGGGCATGTTGCAAGGAGAAGCTTTGAGGTGTCTTGGCACAGTGAAATTCAATGGAGCTGGCTGCTCTGGAGGAAGACAAGGTGCATAGTCCAGGTAGAGCCGAACCACAAGGATGCAGTGACAGGATCAGGAGCACAAGATCTCTGGTGAGGTCTCAGTTAGGGCATCCTGAAAATGAGGATGCTTTCTTATTCAGAAACTTGTGATAGGATGGTATCCTCTGTTCCTCTTCTGTTGTCCTTGACCTGCTTAGGAGATGCCTTCCCAAAAGGAACTCTCCCAAAGGACACATAATTCATTTTCAGTCCCCATCAAGAGTGTGCCAGAGCAGGCAGGTCTCAGTTGGGTGAAAGCAACTCTCCCTAGACAGGGGTACCTGAAAAGTGTTCCCAGGCCCATCATGCCTGTCCTGGCTACTCTGGGACACCCAACCTATGTTCCCTGTGCCACAGCCTTCCTCTTCAAATGGCTGGCAACCACATTTTCAGCTTAAAGGTACTCTTAAGCTCATTTATTGCCCGTTTTTGTCAGCATGGTCCTTTAATTCACCAAGTCCTCTACTGCAGTGCTTGCCTGCCAAAGCAGTAATGGACAGGGAGCACTTGCCATCGGTCTCCTTGTCTGCTCAAGTCAGGCTCTCTGCCTGCGTCCACCATCAGCTCAATGCCTTTGTGCTCTGGTAGCCCTTGGCTCATCACTCTTGAACACTGAAGATCAGAATTGTGCACAGAGGAGACCTTGTAAAACAACACAACTTTCTCCTTACTCTACTGGAAATACTTCATGTACACCTCTAGGCTTACCTTGTGCAGATTGCCTCCTCAGTCCTGCCCAGAAGATGCCATCCCAGTGAATGGCTTGTCTAAACTGCTGTCCCAGCTGCACAGGGATAGGGATGCCTGAGTCCTACGTGCTCTGAGCTTCCACCGTTGCTCACTTTTTCAGGGTGGGAAGATCCCCATTCGCTGGACAGCCCCAGAGGCCATCGCCTACCGCAAGTTCTCCTCAGCCAGTGATGTGTGGAGCTACGGCATCGTCATGTGGGAGGTGCTGGCCTACGGCGAGCGCCCGTACTGGAACATGACCAACCGGGACGTGAGTGGATTCAGAGCAATGTGGTGGCCTCTCCTCCTACCCTCACCCAAGCCAGCCTAGCAGGGGGTGCTGGGGAAAAGGGACCCAAAGCAGCCCTTGCCTCTCCGCACATCCCCACAGGGCCATGCACAGGCTGCTTGTCCCCTCAGCAGGGACATTGGTGTGTTGGCCATATGTGCACCAAGCAGCCTTTCCCTTTGCAGCAGCGTGACTCCTGGCTGTGCCTGGCTGTGGCCAGTAGGGGTTTCACCATCCCTCTCTGCTGCTCTGTACAAGCCTTTCTGCTGGCTGGAGAGCTTCAGCATGTGCTGTGCCACCTTTCCAATGGGAAGGAATCAGGGCTTCCCTAGGGCCACTACAGCACCACTGTGCTAGCCTGCCAGTCCCTCCTGCACCTAGTGCTGGGTGGGGGTCCATCCCTTCCACTGCCCACATGAGGCTGCTGAGAGCTCTAGGCTTGCACCACTTGGCAGTAGGCTTTGGGCTTGTCAGAGTTAGGGGAGCCACTCTTATCAAGAGTAGGATAAAACCTGTAGGAAAATGTAGGTTATGTGCAACCTGGGAAGAAAATTTCCAAAAAGAGGCAATAAAATGAGTATTTTGACTCTGCAGAACCACTGGATTTTTTTTTTTTTTAATTTATTTTTTTACATATGGGCACTATAAACCTATCTGCCTTCTCCATGTTCTGGGAGTCCTGAGAGTCCCCTGTCTACCTAGTGTTTTTATTATTTTGGTAAGTGGCTTTGGTGACAACGGGGCATGAATGCAGTGGTTTACGCTACCTCCTCTGCACAGCTCCTTCCAGCAGGGTTTCCTCCAACCTTGCCAAGTGGTGGTAAGCCCTAATTGTAGAACAACTGAATGTGAGTGCAGCTCTTGTGGCTTGTCTGCTGGAGGGAAACCACAGTGTTTTAGGGCTGTTTGACCACTTAATAAACTTGCTGTGGTACCAGTGATTTCTTATACGTGTATGGTATCCAGCCTGCTTCCAGCTCTCCACAGAGACTGACATGGTTTGCTGGCAATGAACTTGTCATTTAGCATGAATCTTCTGTACACCCCCTGCTATCCCATCTGATGGCCACAGCAGCTCCCACACCAGGGATCTTCCCTGCGTGCTGCTGGCTGGGGTGCTTCCAGCTGGGTGGGAGTGCAGCTCCACTCGTGGCTTCCTTCCAGGTCATTAACTCGGTGGAAGAAGGCTACCGCCTGCCTGCCCCCATGGGATGCCCCACAGCCCTGCACCAACTCATGCTGGATTGCTGGCAGAAGGACCGTGGTGAGAGGCCACGCTTCTCTCAGATTGTGGGCATCCTGGACAAGCTCATCCGCAACCCTGACAATTTGAAGTGCACGGCCACCGTGAACCGGTAAGGGCTCTCTGAAGCTACCGTGAACTGGTAAGGGCTGCCTGAGCTGTCACGATGAGCAGAGTCTGGCAGCTGATGCTGGGCAGAGCATGTTGGTTGCAGAGATTCAGGTATATTTCTGTCCAACACTAGCAGCAGTGGCTTCCCTGCAACCTTGGGGGTGTATAGGGTCCATGGGCACAGGCTGTGGTGGGCAGTGGAAAGCATTCTGCATTTCACTGCTTTGTTCCCACTGTGGCATGCCCACACTGAGGCCTGGACAAGCATGTGCAGCAGTGCCCATGCAGTGGTGTGCCTGCCTTTACCATCCTGGTAAAGAGAGCAAGGCATCTCTCTGTCCTGCTCTCCCCTGCAGGGTGATGGGTTCTTTGAGGTGGACCTCATAGCCTGACCACTTAGGACCATCACCTCTTGAGCTAATCCCTTCTGTCCTGCTCCCAGGTTCACCCAAACACCCTTCAACAGGGGTCTCCTCGACCTGGCCAGCTGTTTGACTGTGGAGGACTGGCTGGATTCCATCCAGCTGGGGCACTACCAGGACAACTTCGCCATGGCAGGGTACTCCTCCCTGGGCATGGTGTTGCGCATGAACATTGAGTAAGTAACAGAGAACAAACAGCACCAGTTGGGTAGCCCTGCACCATTCCACTGTCCGTGCACAGTGAAGGTTCTGCCTTGGCTTGCTTGACCTAGTTGATGTGTCTCTTGATGCCAGAGACAATGGGACAATGTCCAGGTCTGTGCTGACCTTTGAGAGAAGGTGTGGGAGCTGTACTGAGAGGGTGTGCGTACCAAGTCACCTGTGGTGCTCTGTGGTGGTTCTCCAATGTCTTTGTAGGTTCATAGATAATTTAGGTTGTAAGGTGCTTCAGGAGGTCATAAATCCAACCTCCCAATCAAAGCAGGCTCAGATATGAGGTTGCCGTCTCCTCGCACTTCTCACCTTTCTTTCCTCTGCAAAAGACATGTCTGGACCAGAGTGTGGTTGCGCCATACTGTGCAGCTTCTCTGGGATATGGGGAAACAAACGGAGCTGGGGGCAAACTTGGAGCATCTTCAGACCCCAGTGCATTGGGGTGGTTCCCTGCAGCTCAGCAGGGATGCACATCCAGGGCCTCAGCATGACCAGAAAGGTCATAGCCAAGTGACCAAGGCTGCATTAAGCAAGGAGAGCTGGGGAAGATGTGTCCCACCACCCATCCTCCTCCTCCTGCTGCAAGGAGCTTGGTCTGCCACCTGTCTAGCATTACTGCAGGGCTGGCAGCAACCTCTCCCACCTCCGAGGAGACTTGTTCCCTGTAAAAAGGCAAGGGGCTGCCAGACAGTAGATCCCATGGCTCAGGAAGATGTGACTGTGCTTGCCTTGGCCAAGGTGAGGCAGGTAGAGAAAGAGCCCGTGAAAGGGAAGTGGGAGAGATGCTGACAGAGGGCTGTCTCGGGCATCTGTACCTGGGGCCTTTGCTGTGGGATTGAGCTGATACTGATCCTTGTTTCTCATGTGCATCAGGGAAGCTTTTGAGTGGGGAAGGCTCATCATCTATCCATCTTTCTGACTGGGTTATCTGAGGGCATCTCACTAAAACTGAATCCAATTTCAGAGCATTGATCTTGTCACCTATTAGCCCATCAGGAGTGATCCCCATCCTGCTCCTGCTCCCGCTCCCCCTGGGGCTGTCACAGCAGCCCTGTCAAGAGGATGTGCCAAGTGAATGGCAGCCTCTCTGTCCCTGGGAAGATGCCCACGGACCCTCAGCTGCAGCAACCTTGTGCTGATAAGCAAGTGGAGAGGAGCCAGTTGTGGGGTCCAGGGCTGGTTCATGGGGATGACACACAGAGAGGAGCAGTATCTCTCTGGGTCCCAGCACAGGTCCAGACCATGGGGTGTCTGACAGTGTTCTTGTTCTCCAGGGATGTTCGGAGTCTGGGCATTACCATGATGGGGCACCAGAAGAAGATCTTGACCAGCATCCAGGCCATGCGGTCCCAGCTGCTGAACACAAATGGTCCCAGAAGGCATCTCTGATGGCCAGATTTGCAAACCTGCATCGGGCATTCCTTAACACTTACCCTGGCAAAGGGGCAGCAGGGTGGTGAACAGGAAAAGGGGCACCAAATGAGGACCTGGAGCGCCACCAGCATCTCTTTGATTACAGCGTCAGTGGGAATGTGGCTTTCCAGATACCTTGATGGTCCTGCTGCTTCCTTCCCCCACCTGAATGGGAGAGCAGCCTTCCAAGTGGGCTTGGCACATGTCATGCCTCTTTCCATCTTCTACCATGTCCCTGTGGGACTGGGGGTTCCCACACAACAATGCAGGGCAGGTGGTAACCCCTTTAACACAGACAGATGGCCCCAGCTGCACCTGCAGATGGAGGGGTACCAGATGCAACTGCAGTAGCAGCAGTAGTATGACTGGGTTTTCCATGGCACAAAGCTCCTTTGGATATGACAATGGGGGAGTTTGAGGAATCTCTGAACTTAGGAGGGCCTCACAGACTCAAAGCAGAGACAACCCTGCTCCCAGTACTTCCCAGTTCCAGTGTACTCCAACCTGGACCTCCTGAACTGCACCAGCCTGCAGATGACTTCATGGTCCACCTCTACCAAGCCCAGGAAGGCAGGGGACAGAGCACAAGCTGGCAGTGTCAAGAACACCCAGCCCTTCATGCAGAGGAGACGCCCCCCAGCATGGAGGAAAGGTAGCCAGGGTCTGCTACCTGGAGCCTCAAGAAGCCCCATGGTGTTGCAGAAGACGCTCCACCTCTTGAACACATCAGCACTGCTCCTCTCTGGATCCATCACAGGCAGCACAGGGCAGCCCAGGCACATTTTCTACTGCCACAAACTCAAGTTTCTCCTCCAGCAGAACAGGCATCTCCTCTCCTCCATCCTCCACCAAAACCACACCAGAGCGGAGAGGAGTGGGAGAAACTGCTCCCATTTCACATGGTGGAGGGACAGAGACTTCTGCCAAATTCTTCTTTGTTCTTATATTGTCCTGGAGAAACTTCAGAGCTGCCCCATTACCACACTATCTGCCTATGCCCAGGCTACACATCTGCAGAGCCGGGTCCTGAGTAACATTTCCAGCTACAATCACACAGTCCTATGGCTGGAGACAGGGGCTCTGGCCAAAGAGGATTTTCAGCACAGCCCAGCTGGTGAGCCCCGTGACTGGTCAGCTGGGCTTTCCTCCACAGATCCTCCTCTCCTCCACAGGAACATTTCTTTTGGAGAGCTTGCCTGGTGTGCAGTGGTGACCTCCAAAGACCTGTGGAGCTGGTCTGAGAGGCTGAGTTGGCTGTGGAGATGCAGATGCACTAGGGGTGGGGGGCCAGTTGTGGGCTGTGAAGGCTTCTCTTGTCTGTAAATAGAATTTTCTATGGGTTTGGGAACTATTTTACTGTAATATGTTACATAAACAAAAATGGTCTCAAAGCACAGAAGCCTCAGTTGTGGGGCTGAACTCACTGCAAAAAAATCTTCTGGGAGTGTGGCTGGGGAGGGGGGGCTGCTGGAGAAGGAGAAGTGCTGGAGAGGAGCCACACTGACTGTCAGGGACCAACCTGGCCCACGGCATTCCATCCTTAGCACTGGCACAGTAAATCCAGCATCACTCAAACACAAGCACTGGTAGGATCTGTCCTGAGGTCTGTTCTTCGCAGTGCTGTTTGGGCACAAGGTCGGGGGTGGGGGGGGGGGGAGGGTTAAAGCCATTTCTCAGCTGCAATAATCCTGGCTAAACTGGCCTTTCTGGGGCTGGCATAGCTTTCCATCCAGGGTGTGTCCTGATGGATTCTCTGACTGTCGTGGGCACTTTACTTCTTCCTATGGAAGGTCTTTGCAATGGGGGACAGATGCAGTGTGTTGTTTAATTTGTATTGCACCCTGTGTCCTGCACTCAGACCTGTCACACACCTCCCTGCAGATAGCATCATGATGGAGGTCAGACCAAGCCCTGCAGCACAGGATGGTTGGTATTGACTGTGTCCTCTCTTCCCAACATTTGGGACTCCCCAGAGGGTGAGTTCGTCATGGACAAGCTGGGGAGAGCAGAGGGGTTTGCTGGGCAGCCCTGGTAACGTGGCTGGAGGATCTGAGGTTGGGAGCTGCCAGATGGCCCCTTTCCAGGTGGTTCACGGGTCAGGTCCTGCAGCGTGGGGTTGTTGGGCTGCTCTCAGCTTCAGGGATGGTGGGGCAGGGTTTGTCTTTTATGTTCATAGTGTGCACCTCCTCCTGGACAATAAAACTCATTCTTCCCTTGGGCCATCTCCTCGCTTGTTCTTGTTGCTGTGCTGCACAGAGCTGCTCCACCACTTGCAGAGAGCATGGGGGTCTCCAAAGGTGCTTCCAAGGCACAGAGGGGGCAGCGCTGACATGCCCACCTAGTCACCATTTTCCTCCACTCCAGGAAGCCTCCCACATTTGAAAGTTGCTTACCTGAAGAGCAGGAGTGTCCATGGGATGCGTCACAGGTGCATGGAAGGGCCAAGAAGCTGATCAGTTGTAGGGTCCCTGTGGGAGGGGTTGCTGTGCTGGGGGCTGGGAGAAGCTTCCTCAAAACCACCATTGTTACGTAAGAACATCTCATGCAAGAGATCATGTAAGCACAGGATAGCTTGGTGAAGAGGTTCCTCTGAACCTTGGGGGTCTCTGGAAGGTTTTCCCAGACTCAGACTTGTCCTCTCCTAGAAATTCAGGATCTTTTTTTTAAAAAGAACAAAACAAAACAATCAAAAACCAGACCAGTAAAACCTAAAGTCTTATCCTCTGAAGTCTGAGCTGAAGGATCTTGTATGTGAGCTTGTATGTGAGCTTGCAAAGCACTTCTTGTAGGCTGTGGCTCCAGCTGCCCTCCTGTGAATGATTTACCAGCATATGAGTTGCAGGAAAAAAAGAGAACACCTGCATTTGCAGAAAAGAAGCATATTTTTCTTGCCATATAAAATGAAAAAGGCACCACAGCTCCGGGTGAGAGTGGCTCTCTCCAACCCTGCCTGCTTGTGTGCCCCCAACCACTGCAGCCCATCGGGGATGGAGGTGACTGTCCCCAGGCAGTGCAGCCCCACTCCACATCCCCACTGTGGGGAAGGCCAGCCTGGCTGCCCCATGGTAGTCCTGTCTCCCCAGGCACCCCAGCTGCCCTTGCACCAGTTGTCTATGTGCTACCAAGTGCCAGCCCTGTCCAGAGCATCCTTCAGCCCAGGCTCCCCTTTCACTATTCTCTCTGGTGCCCCCCTTTCCAGAGCAATTGCCCCCAGGCTGGGCAAGCTGCTCCGGGACCATCTCCCCAGTGCTAAGGGTTGAGCTCACAAGCCCTGTGCCCCCTTACATGCCCCATTTTGGTATTTGCATTTCCTGCACTACCACCCCCACCATGGCTGAAGATGCCGGTTGCTGTCCTGTCTTGGACCCACCTCCTTTCCCCATCACTCCCAAACACATCCTCAGGTATTCACATTCCACCTTTCTAGCTTGCTGGAGCCTTTATTTGTCAGAGAATTCAATATGGTTGGAAGGGACCTCTGAAGGCCACCTCATCCTGCACACATATGCAGTGCACACAGCTGTGCAGGTCCTGCTCAGACCCTGGCCCCCTCATGCAGACAGGGACAGCAACCATGTCACACCTCAGTCATGGTACACTGCTGGCACAGGGTGCAGTGGGACAGCCTGGGAATGGTGGGACACGTCAGTGTTCACCAAGGACCCACATTTCACTCATTTATTTCAGTTGTGAATAAAGCCAGCACCCACAATTTGCAAAATGTGCCATGTTTTGTGTGTTGCAAAAAGTTTTCTTACCTTTCTCAGTCCCAAAGCAAAGACGTGCTCCGTGGAAGGCTGGGTGGTGCTGGTGCCTGGCTCCTTCCCCAAGGGGCCAGCACACTCAGGTCTGCCAGGGCACTGCTCGGTGTGGGCAGGGCCCCTGTTCAGAGCTGCTCCACAGCTACTGCAGGATCACCTTGTGAAAGACTCAGAGGACCATGCCCAGGGCATCACCCCGCTCACAACCCCGGTGGTTGTGTCCTTTTTAGCATGTCATTTCTTCTCCTTGAAGAAGAATTTGCCATGAAAGTGCAGTCCTGCAAGGGCCAGGCATCGGGCACTCCTCTCCAGGACACCAAGCCACATTTCCAGACCTCGTGTGTTCCTCCACATTCCCAATGCTGAGCCCCACCACCAGCAGTGTCTGTCACTGGTCTGGTCAGGCGGGGGACAGGGCTGGCACCCACGGATCACAGGAACCAGTTCTGGATTGAAAACCTTGTGGAGGGGCCCTGGGGACCCTGTCCAGGGAAATGAGCTGCTCAAGAGGCAAGCTCTTCCATTCAAGGGGAAGCAATCGAAATTCCAGTTTATGTATGACAGCAAATAAACTCCTTCATGTATCTAAATAGCCATCAGGATTTTCACACTTTCTTACATGTCCCCCAAGAGATTTTATTCTGACTTGGACTGTTGGGAGCTGGTCTTTCTTTAGCCAAACAGCTTACTTTTTCTAGTCTCACCCACTATCACCCCGAGCTACCAATAAGTCATCTCTGAAGCATTTCACAGAATCACAGAATCACAGAATCACGGTGGTTGGAAGGGACCTCAGAGATCATCAAGTCCAACCACAAA
>JAOTQQ010000008.1:8646618-8659117 GCA_026546715.1 Gallinago undulata
TGGGAAGAATGACTTTCCTGAGAGGGTGGTCAGGCCCTGGAACAGCCTGCCCAGGGAGGTGGTGGAGTCACCATCCCCGGAGGGATTTCAGAAACGTGTAGACATGGCACTTCAGGGCATGCTCTGGTGCCTGGGATTGTTGGGTTGTGTCTGTTTGTGGGTGTGTTGTGGTTTGTTGGTTTTTTTGTTTTGTTTTGTTTTTTTGTGGTTGGATTCAATGATCTCAAAGGTCCCTTCCAACCATGAATATCCGGTGATTCTGTGATTCTTTGCAACCTTCTCACCCCTGCTTGCATCCCAGGCTGGCAGACTGCAGCAGCCCAGGACTGCCCCCTGATAAAACAATGTCACCCTCACTGCTTGTTCTTTCAGTGTCTCTCCACACCTGCCTTCAATGGCTTCTTTTGTGGGAAGGAGGTAATATCAGCTGCTCTGCACAGGGCCACAGCACTGAGATTTTGGGGGCTGAAGGCTTTATGGGTGCAGTGCAATCAGAGGATGGTGCTGCAGGTTTGTGCATTTGGCTTCCTGTTGGGATGCAGCCCAAAATCGTGCTCGTGGAGAACCATGTCAGGAGCACAAGATGGAAAAGGTTCTCTGATGCAGAAGGATGGGTTTGCTACCCTGTGCTGCTGATCGTGCTGTCCCAAGGAGCTTATTATTTGTAGTCCCTCTGCTTCCTACATGTTTGATTTGCACCCTCAGTTACTCAGCCACTGGGCAAGCCACAATGTGGGTGAGCACTGAGAGGGTGTTTTGGCTGTGCTTGGGTGCTGCACCCTACTCATACCCTACAGAGATCCTTCCGAAGGGCCCCTCCAGAGCCTGACTCAGAGATGAAGGCAGTACTCCCCTCCTCTTCCCCCCCCTCCATTTTGATCCTTCTGCCTCACTTCCAAGCTGCTCTTCCCAGGTGATCTCAAGTGATAACTTCTGCTATTCCACAACAATTTGCCTTAAAAAGCTGCTCCACACTAACTTTGCACTGCCTTTCCATCAACACCCAGCAGCTGAACAATGGGTGCTGGCAGAGGACTCTGCTGAGTGGCTTCTGCCCTCGCTAAGTTACTGTGTGTAAATGGACATATTTCTGCTAATGTTCTTATGGGAGATGGTAAGAGACCAGTCTCTGCCCTTTTAATTTTATTTAGAGGCTGAATAATACCACATCTTGGTTTGCTCTTCTCTGCAGCCACTGCTTCCTTAGGAAACAGGTGCCTGGAGAGCAGAGTCCTTTGCCTTTCCATGGGGTGGCATCTGTGTCAGAGCTGGTGGGGGATGTTCAGCCCATGTAAATGTTTTGCAAAGTTGCTTCCAGTGTCTGCCCTCGGGTGCTGGTCTGCGGCTGGTCTCTTCCAAGTGGTGCTCAGAAGAAGGTGCCTGGTGACCCCCTGGCAGTGCCCGTGCTCCCTGGGCAAAGGGAAGCAGTGAAGCAGAGGCAGGTCAGAATCCAGCCTCACCCTGCTCTTGCCTCCTGCCAAAGGAACACAAACCCAGAAGACTGTTCCTGAAACCTGTCCTCAGACTGGTCCTGTGGCTGGGGTAGAGCATTTCCCATCCAGCATCCACCTTGGCTCGTGCTGTTGGTAGTTGAAGTTCTAGGTGTACATATGCTGGTATGTGGAAAAACAGTTTCCCATTCCCTAAGGTTTTTTCTGGAAACCAGGGTTATTATTACCCTCTGCACCTTCGCCCTGATCTGTTGTATTCTGTCAGCGCAGAGGGTTAAACCTGGAGCTGTAAAGCAGATGTCAGCCACACAGTGCTGGTGGAGCAGATGGCCCGTGTTCTCCCTGTCTGTGTGCTCCTGTTCAGCAGCAGCCACCTCCTTACCTGCTTCAGATCCCAGCTGAGCCAGGTGGTCGGTGACGCTCCATGCCAGATATTGCAAAGCCCACCTGCCAGCCTGCCTGCTGCTCCCTGGGGCTGCCTGCCCAGCCCTGTCCCCTCTGTCTGCTTCCCTCTTCCTGAGATCTCAGGGCTGCTCGTGCAGTGTCCTGGCTCTAGCTCTCCTACCCTTCCTGCCCTTTGTGCTTTCTTGTGGCTCTCCTGCAGACCTCTTGTTTCAGGACTGGTCCTCTGCCCCTGTGCTGCAGCTGAGCGATGGAAGCAGGATGCTCTCCAGCCTTGGGAGCTGGATTAATCCCCCTCCTCAGCAGTCTTCATACATTTACTTCCCCATGGTTGTCCTTCATTAGCATCCCACTGCTGTCCTCCAGCTGCTTTCCCTCTTTACACCATTTCCAAGATTGGTAGGACTTTATGAATCATTTATTTTAAGCAGCAATTATTGTACAAACAAGTTATTAATACTGTGGCTAACAGCTTTCTCTAAACATCAGAGACAAAGCATGAGGCATAAGCATTGCAGAAGATGGACTGAGGGAAGGATTTTTTGGGTTATGTGAACCCCCCCACCCTTTGCCCACTCACAGAAGCAATTTCAGGGAGGCCTGTGGGGTACCTGGTCCAAGTAGCTCTCCAGCGCGGGGCTCAAAGGCAGAAGGCAGGGACAGTCTGGCAGGAGTAGAGCAGCAAAGTGACCTCCTGCAGCCCAGGGCATGGTGTCATGTCGTCTGTACCGGAGAT
The DNA here is from genome assembly GCA_026546715.1 of Gallinago undulata. Taxonomy (NCBI): domain Eukaryota; kingdom Metazoa; phylum Chordata; class Aves; order Charadriiformes; family Scolopacidae; genus Gallinago; species Gallinago undulata. The sequence goes on from JAOTQQ010000008.1 coordinate 8,649,208, forward strand.
TTTGAAGGACAGGCCCAGAGAGGACTCTACCAGTAGGTGTCCCAGAGGAGCAGGGCCTTCCACCAAACATCACCAGTTGTCTTCTGCAGTGGTAAGAGCCCTGGGGGCTTGGGAGGGTGTGAGGCTCCTTCTGCTGCCCAGGCTGAGTAGCTCCTGTAGCTCCATCTCAGGGGAGCAGGACTCCCTGCCTGGATGGTGCTGCAGGTGCCAGGGGTTCAGGAGGCTTCAGAAGGGGTTGGGCAGGATGTGAGGAGAGTGATGCTCCAGCACGGCATCTTCCAGGGCAACTTGCAAGAAAGAGAAATGCCAAGCTGTCTGTAAAACGATGCCTTTCTGCAGCAGGGTAAACACCACAACCCTGAGCATCTGGTCAGTGGGGAAAACTTCAAAGCTGAAAACAAAGCCAATTCAGTCACAGCTGCGAATCCTGCTAGGATAAATGGTGTTTGCACAACCTCAATTACTTCAGTTAATTTGCAATATGATATACAAGGTTTCCTGGTGACAGCTAGCACGGCAGCATTGCTTTGCCTCGTACAGCACTCGCCAGCCACCATCCCATCCAAGCCCCAGGGAAGCACAGGGACGGTCCCAGACCCTTTCTGCAAGCAGTGAGCACCCTACCAGGGGGACACCCTGCGTTAGACCGGCTTGTGCTTTCCTGGGACCAGTTGCCCAGGGGATGGACCAGCCCCTGGGACTTGTCAGCCTTGTCACAGAATCACAGAATCACCTAGGTTGGAAGGGGCCAACCTATAATAATAAAAAGAAAACACAAAAAAAAAAAACAAAACAAAACCAAACAAAACCAAACAAAAAAAAAAAAAACCAAAACCAAAAAAACACCACCCACACCATGAAAAACACCACCCAACACTAATACATATCCCCGAGCACCATGTCAACTCGCATGTCAACCTGCATGTCCTGCACACACTGGATGAAACAAAGGAGCACTTCAGTTGCAGGGACTGGGTTCAAACAGGCAAGAGAAGCATGTGGAATGTGCAGCGGGGAGCAAGGGGCTTTATCTCACCTCGCAAGGAGGAGATGGGGGCTGGGAGGGTTGAAGTCCTTGGAGGAAAGGCGGGTTCAGGTGGAGAAATCAAGCCCATGAGGCTGGTGCATGCCGGCTTCTCCCCACCTGCCCTTGGAGAGCAGAAAGATGGATGTTGGCCCTGCTGCTGTGCGAGCAGCCCAGGCAGGGCGGCTGTGCCACTGGCAGCCAGGCATGTGGCTAATGGAAGCCGAAAGCATCACCTCCTCCAGTTGCCCGCGCCATCCCCGGTGCTGGCACGTGCGGCACATGCTGGCCTCTCTCTGCAGCCCCCTCGGGGAGCATCCCCCACCTCACAGCGCCCCGGAGGGACCGCGGCATGGACCAGGGTGCGGTTTGCAGTTGCAAGAGTTGCAGGAAAGCTCTTTTAGCAAGTTCTTCAAAGCTGGTGTGTTAGAGGCTGGGGTCACAGAGAAGCCATTCCCTCTCGCTTCTCTGTGAGCTTTTCCCTCAAACACACAAAGCTGTTTTCAAACAAATTGAAATGAATCACCTCTACTCCGCAGACAAACTTTTCTCCCCCTCATTCTCCTTTGAAGATGCTCACAACATGTTGCACTTATCAAGACTAATTTGAGGAAAACAGAAAAAAAAATATGCAAACTACAGACTCAGGCCCCTGAAGACTAAAGCACTGTCTAAGAGCTCTTCTAAGGCGTGCAGATGCAATGAGGCTGCCTTATCTTGGAGTTAGCGCTGGAGTAGAGAGCCATGTAACGAGGGACTATTTCCCATCTGCTGCATAAATCTAAAGTTACTTCAGGCAGAATGAGGAATCAGAAGATACTTCAAAGGCATTTGAGCTCTGTATCTGTGTCAAACTGCAGCTCTAAGCACTCTGTGTTGCCCTCCTATTAAAGATGAACTTTTGTACTCTGTTAGACATCTTAAAAAGCATAAAACATAAGTTCATTTGCTTTTCAAGTACTCCCACCCCCACCCCCTGCTCAGCTCCTTTGCAAAATAGGAGGCTGTTAGGATATTTGTGAACAAACAACCCTGGGTTTGCTGCAGAGGTTTCATCTTCCCTGTCACACAGGAGGCCTGGGCTGGGGGCAGCTGCAGCTCCCCAGCCTTGCCCAGCACTGAGGGGAAATGCCATCGTGGTGTCAGTGGCACGGTGGGACCAGGCACCTGCTTCCCACGGACGTGCCCCCAGCATCTTCTGGGCTGAAAGTGTTTGTGGCAGGGGAGATGCAGCTCTTCCCTGCCAGAGACCTGGGGAGGTTTGCAAGGGTGACTGACAAGACAACTATTTACCTTGTGGAATTTGTGGCTTTATCAGCATTTTTTGCAAAATGAGATGAAATGTGGAGAGGTTTCAGCCATGAAAATTAATCACTTCATTTTAAGCTAGCACTAAGCCCCATAGCCTGGAGTCCTCATGGGATGCTGTGACATCCCCACGCAGGTCAGTAGCCATGTTACTCTACAGGACTCCACGCAGCAGTGCCACAAGCACTGGGGGAGATGCTGGCTGGGTGGTGCAGAAGGAAGAACAGCACAGGAGGCCCTTGGCTGGAATCAATTTATGACACTGAAACAAAACAAAGGGCTTAGCTTTTTCCAAAACCCACTGTGCATTTGCCAGCAGATTTAGTGCTTTAAATGGTATTTCTGGACAGGATTGGGAATGCTTCTTTAATGAGCAACAGTCCCATTACTGATGGGACACCCAGGAGGGAGTATGGCCCCAAAGAGATGTGCACAGCCAGGAACTGGAGAGGATGGGAGAGTCAAGGCCAAGCAAAGTCTTCAAAATCTCCAGGGTCTGAAGGGAATATTTGTCAGCAGCAGTGGGAAAGATGAGTATAAGAGGAGAAGGAGAAAGTGTTAGGAAGAAAGGGAAGAAGACATGGGTAGGGCATTTTACAGAGTCATCAGAGGCGGGGAGAACAGTGGGAGTGATTAAGGGTTTGTGATTCAGGTGTGAGACAAAAGGAGGGGAGCATCCATATGGGAAGAGGAAACCGAGAACAAGGAGGAGTTCAGAGTCTGCCAGCAGATGGGCAGGAGGCGATTAGTGCAAACACAGGGAGGGGAGAGCTGGAGGACCAGCAAAGGAGGACACAGGTATGGGAGAGCAGGCTTGCAAATGGCTGCAACAGTGAATTTCTGCACTGTCTTCCTTGGAGAAGGTGCAGTCTTGGCAGAGGTAAATGCTGTGCAATGCCAGTACCTGGCTAAGTCATCAGGGATGAGATGGGGTCCTGGTTGATGCAAACCAGGGGTCATGGGCGCAGCCAGTCACGTAGCATCCCTGTCACCTGCGTTGTATTCAGGTGAGAGGGTGCACTGGGTGGTGATGGGGTACAGCTGGCAAAGTGATGGATATGGGGGAGCACAAAAGGTATGAGCTTTCAAATTAGGAAAGAAAAAAATGCTAGCAACTGTGCCTTAAGTGTGGGATTTCCATGTCCTGGCTGGAGCTGCTGCCCACATGGCTGCGCAGAGCCAGAGATGGGGGCAGAATGAGGGCAGGTTTGTACAGACTATGCTGAAACCTCTTGAGTTTCCCATGTTTGGGAGCCCCTCCTGTACTCCCAAAGTGTACTTGCACCCTGCCCTGAGAAGTCCAGGGTCTGGGGGCACAGCAGTGACAGGACGTGTCCTTTCCTCCTGGTTTGTGCTTGTGTCTCAGTGGGATGGGCCCTAGCCCCAGGTGAGACCAGGATCCATGCTGAAGGAGGTCCTCAATAGACCTATTTCCAGCCTGTGAGAAGTTGTCCTGTGCCAGCAGTGCCTCAGTTTGGGCTGGACTGCTCTCATGTGAAGTCCTTCAAATATATTTGGCAGTCCAGGTTGATGCCAATGCCCTTCCCACCTACCCCCCCCACAAGTTACCCAGAGGGGAGTGGAGGCTGGCTGCACGGATTTGGAAAGCTCCATCAAATCAAATGCAGAAGAAATCAGACCTTCTGTCCCGGGTTGTTAGAGATTTACAAATCCCTCTCTAATTTTCAGCAGCAGCAGCAAATGAGCAGTACAGGGGAGCAATTTTCTAGCAAGCTTGGTGAATGGATTTGGCCTGGACTGTTGCCTGCTCGTGGCATGCATTTTCCCAGTCCCTCCAACTCATGGTGGGGCATCTGAGTGACTGTAGCTACCTGCCCAACCTCTCTTGCATGAAGCAGCAGTGTGGATCGAGCCTGGGACTGGCATGAAGCCATCTGGGCTCTGTGTGGCATGGGGAACACTCTGCAGGTAGCCCACAGTAGCACAGCAATCCACAGGACAAGGACACCCAGAGCCAGCCCAACACCTTTGGCAGTGCTGTCCTCCAGAAACACATCCCTTCTCATTTCCAGCTCCCAGCCCTTCAGCGTTCTTCATCACATCCCTCTCACTCTCATCTTCCCAGGCTGAATGGCCCTAATCCATTCAGTCTCTCTTCATGTGGCTCTTCTGTCTCTCTCCCACCATCTTTCATTTGACCCTGTTTCTACTTGTAAGGCATCATTTTTTGGGTGCAAAGGCCAGAACTTCCCATGCTGTTCAACTCATGGGAGATATACTAAAGTGTCTGTGTTGTTCTCCATACTTTTCTTAATAAATTTGCCTTTGTCTTTGCTGCTGGGCATAGTTTCAAGACACTATCAGGGAGCTCCAGATGGCTCTAAGATCCTTTCTGTGTGGTCACCACTAATTTGGAGCCCATCACTCTGTACAGCTCAGGTTTCTTTTCTATCTGAATTACTTTGTGTCTTTTGGCGTGGACTCAGGGTGCCATTTTATCTCCCAACCAGCCATCATTTTGACGTTTTTCCACAACTCTTCATGCTCACTGTCAGATCTGAACATTTTGAATACACTTGCGTTGCTGCCTCAGTTTTCACCATCTCTTATGGGTGTTATAAACATGCTAACAAGCCTAGGACTCTGTCTAAATCCCTGGGCCTCTGATAATGAGCTCTTCCATCATGAAAACTAGACTCCTCTTCCCAGCTTTTTTTTTTCTCTCCTTGAATCTGTTTGTCAGTCCACAGCGCTGAACTGTGGCACCTTAGCATCTATAAGAGCCTTCCTGAGGGACATTACGCGCAGCCTTTTGAGGTCCAAGTACATGATGTCAACCTGACATTGACATCCTTCTTCATGTCCTTTTTGATCTGACCAAGGTCTGAGAGGCCTGATTCCTCTTTACAGAAAATCTCAGGGCACTTTCTAAATGAATGATGTTTACCCAGGTTTATTTATCAAGCCTGCTCCTCAATGTAGTTTGCTCCAGTTGCTTGGTATGGCATCCAGACCCGCTGGCTATATGCTGTCCAGATAACCATGGATATTTTTTTTATGGGCTGGTATCCCATCTGTCACCTTCCATGCCGATTTGTGGTTACACATTGGAGTTTGCAGCTGATCTGATTTCTTCGGGAAGTCTTGTCTGAGTCCCACATGGTCCTGGCCATGTCGTTTGCTCAGTTTGCAACTCTTTAGTCACTCGATTTGCTCTAACACCTCTTCTGAAGCCTCTCTTTAGAGCAATTTCTCAGGTTTATCCCCTGGAAAAGCCCTTGTGGTGTGGGAACTTCCTGGATCGTAGTTGTGCAAAATGCCACTGCAAAGGTTTAATTTTTTTTTTTTTTTTGTGGAGCTATGTGCTCCTCCTTTAATACATTTTCATCTTTGAGAGATGACAGCCTCCTGATGAACTGGCCTCCTAAAGTGTGGGAAAAGTTGCATTCTTAGCTTTTAAGGTACTAACAAGTCGCTCCTAAAAATAATTAGTATAATCCATTATGGTTTTGCGCTTAATTTGCCAGGCTCTCGGCACATTTCTGTTTTCCTCATTTGGAAGCTACTCTCTTTCTAAGAAACTGGTTCACTGTCCAGTTTAGCCATAGCAGCCTTTTAAAACCTAGCAATCTTATTTATAGTGTTTAAAAGAGTGTTTCTCCACCTTAACATACAACTGATGGCAGTGCAGAAGTTTTACAAATATTTAAACACTGCTTATATTTTTAGGTTTTTGCAAAGTAGTCTAGTAGTGCCCTAAAACCTAAAAATACGGTTTATCATATTGGAAGATAGCAGAGGCAGTTATGGACTAACAAGCATGACCAAGACCCCCAAAATGGATTTACCTCGTTTGAGAGGCTTTTCCATTAATTTGTTTCACTCCAGGCAAATTATATGTGCCTCTCAAATCAGGCTTAGTGAAGATCTTAGTCACAAACAATTGGTCTCAAACCTCAGAGATCAAGGGTAGTTGATATCTCTTTTTTCCTCTAATCTAATTTGATTCCCAATAGTCTGTGGCTAATGCGGGCACACAATGCACCAGACAGAGCATTTGCAGCAGAGACAGGGACGTACAAGGCAGTGTTAAGATCTTACTTACGTTATTATCTACGGCTACGGCAGTTGCCAGCAGTGCTGGGAGGATTTGGGGACTGGAGGAGCACAGAGACCTTGGCCTGACGCAGCCAGGGTCAAGAAAGGGGATCACCATCTTTTAAATATGGAAAGGGATTATCCGATTTCAGTGACAATTCTGTTAGCACATAAAATCTGCATAAACTGCCTGTGACCACCTTGACACGGAAAATTAAGAGATTGATAAACACACATAGGGAAGTGGTTTCCCAAGCAGGGAGAAGGGGACAAAGGGGTTTGGGATTAATGCCATAGCAAAGGGCCAAGGCAGGAGTGAGGCTGGTGTTGGAAATGCAGGTCTGCATCATGGAGCCAGAAAAACAGCATCCCCCAGACAGGCTGAGAAGGATGGTCCATCACTGCCTGTGAGTGTCTCTTTGTCAGGTCCCGCTGACCACCTGCAGGGCCAGAAACAATTTTTCTCCTTAATAATTCCTCTCACTCCCTCCTCCCCACTCCCCCCACCCCCCCAATAACTCAGTGTCTTGGTTCTCTTCCCTGCAGGAGCTTCCCTGAAACAGCTGGACTGATATACAGGAGAAGACCAGCCAGGCCTGACACCTCTGTCACCATAACTGAGGTCAGAAAGGAAGCTCTCCCGACCAGAGAGGCAGAGACACTGCTGTTTTCCCTCTGTACTATAGGTTTTGCCCTCTTTCTCCTAGGATTAGCAGGAATTTTCCCCAGAGAGATTGCCTGCAGTCAGTTCTCTTTCTTGATACCTGCCTAGCATTGCAAAAAAACCCTGTCTTTGCCTTAATATTTTAAGAGGCTTGGGAAAACTGCAGTGAATGTGCTTTTCAAGCCAACATCCATAATTACCATCACTGAGGTCCAGTCTCTCCTTGACCCCCTGATCCAAGTATATTGTTTTCTTCTGACAGAGCAAAGGATGACCTTAGGAGACCTGGATGAAGCAAGAAGGCATGAATAGGGGGACAACAAATGGGGCAAGTGACAGCCAGAGATGGTGTAGGGTTGAGCTGCAGCCAGTGTCCATAGGGATAGTTTCTGCAGTCCAAGATGCTGAAGGTGTTGAAGGCCTAAAGAAGAGGAAAATTGCCATAGAAGAAGCTTGAAAATTGCAGGGATTTGCTAAAACTCCAGCTATCTGCATCCCACGCCTTCATTGGACACCAAAATAAGCACAAGACTAGAAAGGATCACCTAGGTACTGCTGGGGAATCCTTGCCAAGGGAAAAGTATGTGGTTTGGGTGACACAAAGACTGTCTTTGTCTAAAAGCACAGGACAAGACCACAGATTGTGCCCATGGAGATTGCTGAAATACAGAGAACCCCTGAATCTTTCTCCTCACCCATAGGTATGGTCTAGGCTCCTGTGGAGCTCCTGTGCTGAGGAGGGTCCCACAGGGCATTGTGGAGCTGATCTACAGCAGCTTTGTGCCAGCCACATCCTGCAAAGGCCCCTGATGGAGAAGTCCTGAAAGGGGGATGAGGCAGGTCCTTGGCTCATAGTGCAAGGGGAGAGATGTGTTGAAATTCAGCACAACGCACCCGAGTGCTTCTTTTTAAATTCTCAATTTAGCAGCACTCACATCCTAGCAAATGATATCAAAACTGCAGAATGCAGTTCTGCAAGGAGAATATAGATGGGATGTCGGGGTGAGGAACATCACTCCTCCTGCAGAGCTTGCCTGTACATCCTGAACCAGAAGCATGCAGAAAGATGCTCAAGTTCACTTGGATGTCTGAAAATGTGACAGCGTCCACTAGTACACGAGAGTAAGAAATACTCCAGCTTTCAAGGAGTGAATGGCAGTGGAGCAGCAAGGACTCATCGCCTGGGGTCTGGGTCATGAAGACCCACCACCTATTTGTGACTGGCCACATGCTGATGGCTTGGCTCTTCTTTAAGTTTGTTGTGTTCACCTTTTCATGGGGAAGATACTATTTTCTCTGTTACAAACTAGTACAAATCCTTACCAAGAGTCCATTCTCAATATCAGGCTGTCTCCAAGGCTGCCTCCTGTGAGAGCCTCAGCAGACACAGAAGTCTGGCCACTGGGTCACTGCTGTGCAGGCTGAAGATCTGACTTGCTGCTGCCCTCACTCACAGCCAGGCATTGCTGAGTAGACACAGCTTTGGCGGGAGAGAGACCAGTCATGAGAAACATCTCTCTCATCAGACAGAGAGCTGATCAGACATGAATTGCATGGAGCTGCCTGCATCCAGGAGAAGCACTTTCTGCTCCTCCTCCACTGGGAGGAGTGGGAGAAATACTCCAGACTTTAAAGAGGATCCAGAGATCAGCTTACTCTGGGGGCTGGCAGTAAGATGGTTCAGTTCATGTGTCATGGATCATGCTAAAGTCTGGTGCAGCTAACGTGCAGACAGGCTTGCTGGATCTTCTCAGCCTTTTTCACAGTCACAGCTCAGCAGTAGTGATGAGCCTTGATAGATTTCTCAGCACCTTTGCCTTCCAGGTGTTTGGTAGTGTTTGTGTCCCAGCATAAACTGCAGACCCTGAGGGAGGGACATGCAGCCACCACCCTGGGAGAAGTGGTCCATTGTGGAATCCAGCCTGAACCATCCTGGAGAGGCAAAGCCTAGGAGGGATGCGGTGGCCCAGTAAGGGCTGTCCCTTTGCCTTCCCTGCTCCAGAATGCACTTCTCATCCCACTGCAAAATCCCCACAAGACAAGATGCCAGCAGCCATGGAGGGCCCAGGACCTGCATGAGGACCAGCCAGTCTTGTTTGATTACCAGCAGATGGAGGATGCATGCAAGAGAGAGATAATTAATGAATTGCGACTTTCCCAGCCTCCAGACTTTAGATTCTATTGATCTCAGTTTTATCTGGAGTAGTTGAGACAATTAGGAGGGAACACAGCAGCAGAAGTTAATTACCAATGGAATGGAAACTGTGTCTTTCAATTTATTAAACTTTTATCACAAAGCAGCACTGCTGCAGAAGCACTGGGAGAGGCAGCGTGCCTCCCTGCGTCCTCTGTGCCACACAGGGCACTCCCCACTCTTGACAATCAATAATAAATGATAAACTACTCCTCCTCCTCCTGAGCAGGGCCAAGGCTCCCGTGCCAAGCCCCCAGGAGTGAGCCCTCGGAGGAGAGCATCTGGGTTGCTTGGACAGGCAGTGCTCACCCCCTGCAGGAGCCTGGAAGCTGCTGCTCAGCCCTGCCTGCACCCCACTGGGCTGGCAGCTCTTGCAGGCAGGAGATGCTCTGCGGGTGCCGGGGACAACTTATTGCTATTCCTGTCCTGATTCTCAGGTGGAAGACACAGTGAAGCACACTGAGGTGGATGCTGTGGGCAAGAGGAAACAGCACAAGGCTAGTTGGGGAGGAAGCAGCCCAGCTCAGAGAGCTCCACTGGTCATGGCTGGGTTAAAATGGTATGAATGGTATGAAGCTGTGGTGAGGGAGATTTAGATTAGATATTAGGAAGAATTACTTTACTGAAAGAGTGGTCAGGCACTGGAACAGCCTGCCCAGGG
>JAOTQQ010000008.1:8672782-8688449 GCA_026546715.1 Gallinago undulata
CCAAGGGAATGATGACAGGAGCAGAGGGAATGGTCTGAAGTTGGGGCAGGGGAGGTTTAGATGAGATCTTGGGAAGACTGACTTTCCTGAGAGGGTGGTCAGGCGCTGGAACAGCCTGCCCAGGGAGGTGGTGGAGTCGCCATCCCTGGAAGTGCTTCAGAAATGTGTTGACATGGCACTCCAGGACATGCTCTGGTGCCTGGGATTGTTGGGTGTGTCGTGGTTTTAGTGGGGTTTTTTTGTTTTGGCATCTTTGGGATCTCAAAGGTCCCTTCCAACCATGAATACTGAGTGATTTGCCATGCTAAAGTAACCAGCCCTCTTCAGTGACCGGTGCAGGTAGCCCTTGGCCCCAGGCCAGATGCTACCATTCCCCAAAAGTCTTTTCCTTTCTCTGTTGGCCCTTGTCCCCCAGGGAAACCAGCCATGGAAGGAGGCAGCCCTGCCGAGCACACCTCGCCCTGCCTGGCAGGGACTCCTGTCGCATGTCTCGGGGCTCCTGGTGCCGTGTCAGTGTCACTCTGGGCACTCTGCTCTGATCCCATCTCAGCTACAGCACATCCTTCCGCTCTTCTCCCTGCCACTGTCGCCTGAAGTGTTGTAATTTAGATTCTGTCTGTGTTTGATTGCAAATTCTCCCAATCTACAAATTTCGGTGACAAGCACTAGAGCAGCTCGTTAACATGCCAAAGCGATCAATCCGGAACTGCTCCTTACACAAGTGAATAAATAAATAATGGATACATTAAAGAATTGGAAACAATCAGCCAAATTAACCCATAGATGTCGAATAGCGACAAACCCTGACATCCTTGACAGAGAACAAGAGTAGGAGGGATGGGACACACTTTTCCAGCATTGCCCTGGGCTGTTCAGCACTCATCCATTTCCTCACAACCTGTGAGCCAACAGGGAAGTGCATCAATCCCTGGAAACAGCGAGCGTGAAATCCAGGCTTTTAAAACCCAGACCTGTCTTTGTTCCTCGCCCCTGCTCTGTGTGAGCAACTGTCACAGGAATAACACGTCCCCTGGGACAGCAATTAAAGCATTTTAGACATTATGTGGCAAGTGACCTCACGGCCTGATTTTCAGCTGACATCTCAGGAAATCCCCCCAGGGCACCTGGACCATCCAGGCTTTTAGTTTCATTGATCGAAACATGGCAGACTTCAGAATTCATGCAAACACCATTGCATTGCGGGGGAAGTTTACCTGGTGGTCAGCAGCACGGGCTGAGCATTTTGGGACAGGCCAGCTCAAACAGGGGTGAAATCACAGGTTGCCAGTGAAATGGGCTTGGTGATTCGGACACCATTAAGCCACCAGGGACTCCAGAAACACGGATGCTCTGAGCTGTGCCGACCTCCTGGTGGGTGCGGGTGGCGGGCTGGGTGCTGGTGACTGGCAGCAGAGATGACTGCTGGAGCATCTCTCTCTTACAAGGAGAGGCTGAGAGACTTGGGTCTTTTTATTTTGAGAAGACTGAGGGGGGATCTGATCAATGCATATAAATACTTAAAGGGTGCGCGTCAGGAGGATGGGTCTGGTCTTTTTTTCAGTGTTGCCTAGGGATAGGACAAGAAGAAATGGGCACAAACTTGAGTATAAGAAGTTCCACCTAATCATGAGGAAGAACTTTCCCGTGAGAGTGGCAGAGCCCTGGAAGAGGTGGTGGAGTCTCCTTCTCTGGAGACATTCAAACCCCGCCTGAACAAATTCCTGTGAACCTGCTCTGGGTGGTACCGCTTTCGCAGGGGGTTGGAGTAGATGATCTCCAAGAGGTCCCTTCCAACCTCATGTGATTTTATGATTCTATGATTCTGTGACTGCAGTGCCTGCCAGCGCTGCTGATCTCCCACCACTGTGGGAGTCACGGGTGCAGTGACGGCTGGGTGCCAGCAACCTGATTGACCCTCCTCTGGCAGCTCCTGCCTGTCCCGCTCAGCACCCCGGGGATCCCTGGCAGGGCAGGCAGCAGAGGAGTGTCTCTCCATGTTGATGGTGTCAGGCAGCTCGTGTCTGCCGGCAGGCACCAGGATGGGGCTTTGAGGGGGTCACTTCTCTTCCATGAAGGGGTGCAAGCCTGGGATCACACTGACTGGTCCTGCTTGGCACCCCCTGGTGGAAGGGCAGCAAGGAGGTGAAGGAGGTGCCCATGGCACCATCCTGAAAGGAAGAGGGTTGCTCAGGGTAAAATCTGTCTGGAGCAAGGCTGGTCTGGAGTTTACAGCAGAGCCAGGAGGCAGCAGCAGGCACCCTGACCATGTGGTTGGGTCTCCCCAGACCCAAGTTTGTCTTTGGGGCTGGTTCTGGTGCCACCTGGGGCTCTGCAGAGCACCTACATCCTCTGGCTCCTCCAGCATCATCCACCTTCCCCTCTGCCTCGGGCTTGGTCCCATTTCATGTCATCTGGAGGTCTCTTCTGTCATCCTCGCTCCTTCTCCATGCTGGAGCCTGCTGGTGGTGGTGGTGGTGGGACACTGCTGGATCTATATCAGCAGAGATAACCTGCCAGGGCTTCGCAACCCCTCTCACCTTCCACCACGGCTTGGCCCTCACTGAGGAAACTGCACTTCTGCTCCAGTGTCGGGGGGGTGCCAGACCGCTCCCAGCTTCGGGAAGGGCGCTTGCGGCCCCGCCAGGGCTGTGTTTGCAGGAGGGAGCTGAGATATCCTGGCTCCTGACGTGTGACCTCGAGGTGCCGAAGCAGAGGTGCCCGTGTGCTTGCTGTGCAGCTGGACACCCTGCCGTGTGGCCTCTGGGGACAGGGCTACGTCCTGGAGGTGTCCCCCTCCCCTGCTGTTGGCGGAGGAGCCCCGCGCGGCGGGTGACAGCGCGCACGGCTGAGGCAGCACTGCCACCTGGTGGCGGGTCCCCTCCCTGCGACACGCCGAGCATTTTTGTGCTGGCAGATATGGTCTGCAGAAGCCTCCGGGGTGGCACCGTGCAATGCTCACACACGGCTCCTCACAGCCAGCCGTCCCCTGGAGCTGGAGAAAAGCGGATTTAGGGTGGAGATTATCAACAAGGTCTCTCCCGTGAGGGTGGTGGAGCACTGGAACAGGTTGCCCAGGGAGGTGGTTGAGGCCCCTTCCCTGGAGACATTGAAGGGGAGGCTCGAGGAGGCCCTGGGCAACCTGGTCTAGTTGGGGGTGTCCCTGCTGACTGCGGGGGGGGTCGGACTAGATGCCCTTTGGAAGTCTCTTCCAGCCGGGACCATTCTATGATTTTAAGTCCCAGCTGCAGACAGGAGGAGAAGGAGGAGATGCTCAGAGGATGGGAGAGGAAAACTTAGCTTGAATGCAGCAACACTGAAAGTGAAGCGAGTGGGGCTAAGCACTGCTCAGGAGTCTCAAGGACCCAGAGGAGGTGCCACGACCAACACCAGCTTCCGGGAGATGCTGGAAACCCATAACCAGCCCCCTGTAACTCAGCATTTAAATGGGGTTAAGGGGACGTTCAGGGACAAAGTACATAGGAGCTCCAGGACACAGCTATCAATCAATGCTGGATGAAATGATGGAGTGGTCTCATTTTGGCTGTGTATTAACAAAGGGCAATAGGGCAGAAATACAATTACTGTCCAGAAACACTGCTTTGTGGAAGGTAGGTCTTTTCAAACTCACCTGTCATTTCTTCTTGACACAATTACAGGTCTGGTTGATAGGGGAACTCAGCTGATAAAAAAAAAAAAAATTGCGTTTGTTCTGGGCATCTGATTTATTATGGGGTGACATTTTGATTAAAAATGTGTATTATATTGCATTAAGAGAGCATATATTCAATGAATTAAAGACCAGCTCAGTGACAGATCTCCAAAGGTAATTATTAATGAAGATGTACTGATGAACAAAGTTTTTTCCAGCAAGGGTCTCTGGGCCTGATTTTTGGTCTCACACTAGCCATTTGCTTTTTCAGCTATTTTGGAAACTATGCAACTCCTTCCATGGGACAGTTAAAGGAGACAGACAGGGGAAACAAAGGATTTGCCAGCTCCCCTTGGCTGTGGGACCACCTTGATCCCAAGCCTGCACGCCATCCTATTTCCTTGAACATCCTGCAACACTGAGCTCTCACTGCTGCTGTGTTTGCTTTGGGGACCACAACACTGCTTTCTTGTGAAGGTCAGTGTAGCTGCTGTAGGACTGAAAAGAGTGTCCAGGCCCCCCCTAGGCACCCACTGCGTCCTCTGTAGGGTGGCCTGGCTGGTCTCCAAGGTCCCAAGGATGTTCACCCGCCAGGGTCATTGTGGCACGTCTCATCCCTCTGCTCCCTGTTGCAGTCGGTCTTGGGCACTTGTGGCATTTTGGGCCTTTTTGTGGCAGAGATGATTGCCCATCCCTTGGCACCTTCCCTGGACTTGGTGGTGTGACATATTTGCTTTTTAGTTTTGTAGCTCTGGGTCAGGCCCCACACACCTCCTGGGGTTGCCCAAATCTGTCTGCTGCAAGGCACAGCCACTCAAAGGGGACAGGGAGCAGCCTGGGTGCTGGAGAGCCTCATCTTCTGCTCTTCTACAGAGACAAGGCTCACCAAACTACTGAAGTGAGGGCAGTGGGAAGGAGATGTCTTATCAAGGATGCTCGAGGCCCTTCTGAGCCCCACAGACACTAAGGATCCCTTTGCTAGACCTCTGTTCCATCAGAGTGCAGTGCCAAGGTGGGCATCTGGAGGGGTCAGCTCCCAGCAGCAGTGATGACAAGGCTGGATACCAGTGACAGCCATGCTCTGCCCATGACCTGGACTGAGAGCCATCAAGAGTGATCTCTGGGCCCTGCCAGGCACCCCTTGGATGGCCATACCACCTAGTGCTCACATCACCTGTCTCCTCCTGCAGTCACGGAGCTGTGGCATGCCTTTGGGCACCCTCCACCTCTGTGTTGCCTTGTGCCCCGTCGTCACAGGTCCATGCTGTGGGGCTGTATGCTGGGCTAGGCTGGGAGCCCTGCAGCCCCACACTTTTGCCAAGCAAGCTGTTCCTTGAGTGTGACCAGCCCAGACAGGGTCAAGCACGGGAAGGGGAACAAGTTCTTCTCTTGCAGAGAAAGCGAAACTTGGTACTTCTCTTTTGAAGCCAGGCAAACCACGGGGCATGTGAGTACATTCTGTACATCCACACACACACACTCCTCTTCCTCCCTGTGGTCCCAAGGAAGAGCTTCCAGCAGAGTTGCTGCTCAGACTGGTCTGTCTTCACCCCCAGCAAGGAGGTAAGTTACCCCAGAGAGCTTGGGACACATGCCTCTTCTGCCACCACTCTGCAGCCCTTGCTCCCTGTCCCACCTCCTTACCTCATTTCTCTTCTCCACAAGGGTTTAAAGTAGGAAAAGGGGGAGAAGGTGATGTGGGGGAGGGAGAGGGCTGCAGGAATTTACCCTTGCTCCATGTGGTTGTGGACATCACTGGTCTCTGCAGGCTTGTCCCAGGCTGAGTACCCCAGGTTTTGGGGTAGGTCTGTGTGCTCAGGACATCCTTCCTCTCTCCCAGCTCTGTGTTGGAGATCTGAATCCCTTTTGCCTGTTTATCCCTTTCCTGTTTATCCCTCCTCCTTTGCACCCCTTCTTCATTTGTGCTCTCCATCCCATGGGACCACATCAGTGCTCACTCACCCAGCACTGCAAGAGACATCCTCTGCGTGCATCTGACACGACCACACATGCCCAGGGCATGCACCAAGGGGTTTATGCCATGGTCCACATCCCGAGCTTTCCAATCCCACAGCCTTACAGTGAGCACGTCAGAGATTTTCAGTAACATCAGAGATTTCATGCAAGGAAACAGCTGTCGGTACTGGACAACACATGGGTGGTGTGCTAGATCTCTGCGTGCATCTGATGAGAGCACTTGCCTGTGTGTCCAGGGGGTATTTGTGTGTCTGCCTCTGTCCCCAATTCCCCCAACCCTCTGTTTGCAGGAAGGCAGGATGCAAATCAGGCTTTGGCTGGTGACCAGCACCCTGGCAGCAGTGCTGGGCTTGGTCCTACCTGAGGATGGCCTGTGTTGGGCACCAGCCGGCAAGGATGGCTTCCCGGGAATCCCTGGTCTTGATGGGAGGCCAGGGCAGAAGGGTGATGTGGGAGAGCCAGGTAAGGAGCAGACAGGGATGTGTGGTGTGGAGCACACCTGGCAGCCTCAGGCTTCTTGGTAGGAGCACCATGGGCTGTGGGAGCAGCTCAGGAGATGACCGATGTACATGAACTGCTCCTCACCACCTCTCCCCAGGGAAACCAGCAATGAGGACAGGCATTCGAGGACCCAAAGGGGATGCAGGGGAGATGGGGTCTCCTGGCATCCCAGGGAACCAGGGCTACCATGGCCCGCATGGTCCCCCCGGACTCCCAGGCAAGCCAGGGCCCAAGGGGGACAAGGGGAAAGCTGGCAATATCCTGGAGCAGCCGCGTCCCGCCTTCTCCGCCTCGAGGAGGTCCCCACCATCCATGGGCAGGACAGTGGTGTTTGACAACATCATCACCAATGAGGAGAGCTCCTACAACCCCCAGACTGGGGAGTTCACCTGCCGCATCCCTGGGCTCTACTACTTCGCCTACCAAGTGGTGTCCAGCGGGGACCTCTGCCTGAGCATCACCAAGAACAGGGAGCATGTGGTCAGCTTCTGTGACTACAACAGCCACAAACTCCTGCAGGTGAACTCGGGCAGCAGCGTGCTCAGCCTAGCTGAGGGTGACCGGGTCTCTGTGAGCACCAACCCTGCCAGGGGCAGCATGATCTACAGCGGCTCTGAGGCAGACAGCGTCTTCAGCGGCTTCATGCTCTTCCCACAGACAGGCTGATGGACCACCGGTCTGGACCTGCTTAGCACCAGAGCATTGTGGTGTGCGCGTGTGCATGTGTTTTCACCCTTCAGTGCATGGTGTGGTCTTATATCACAGCAAACAGGGACAGCCCCAAACTGAGCCACCACCAGGATCCTGTGCTTCCCCCAGTGTCACAAGGTGGCCGGGTGCTGAGCCTGCTTGCTCCGTTCTGGAGGCAAAGGACTCCTGGCCCCAGCATCCCCATCTCCTCCTGGGTGTTCAGACCCCGGGCCGGAGGGGTCCAGTTGTCACTGGGGCCATTCACCAGCTGTGGCTTTTTGCTCCTGAGTGGGAAATCACTGCATGGCACTGCTTCTGCTACACTAACCATTGCAAACACCTTTCTGGCACTGGGCCACTACCACCTCTCATCCTTCCAATCAGTATAAATAAACTCTTCTTTCACCACAGCCACTTGGGTTTTCTTTCCTATTCATGTGTCTTGCCCAAACCATCAATGTCCTGGGCCCCTTCCCAAGCTGCCCAGGGGGAGAAGTGATCCCAGCTTGCCCCTGGGGAAGCACAGACACCACCTGCAAAGGGAGAATGGGAGGGAACTGAGCGTACAAGCAGAGCTGGTGCTTACAGGGAGGAACAGAATATCTCTGGGACCAGACTATGTGTGTCCTTTCTCTGATGAGTCCGAACTAGCTGTCCTGTACAGGCAGCAGATCATGCACCTCACCCACATAGTCCTCTCTTGGTAGCCAGAGTCTCCCAGGAAGGGGAAAGGCAGCTGTCATCCTCCAGCCTTTCAGCAAGGGGGGACAGGGACCCCCAGGGTGACTGATGGGGTTGTGAAGTGATACTCTTCTGTCTTGGCTTGGGGTGACACTAGTGGGAAGTAGGGCAACCTGGGCAGGTGTCAGGCAGCCAGAAAGCATCAGTGAAGCCATGCAAGTGCCATACCCTGGGACTGCTGCTTGGAGGAGCTGCTCCACATGTGCTGGACAGTCAAATGTCTCCATTCCTGGAGCAGTGAGGAGGAGGCCATGTGACCTGCAAGGAGCAACACCCTGACCAGAGACTGTGGGCCCCAGTGAATCCAGCACCCAGCAGAGCTGGTGAAGCACAGGACAGGGTGCAGAGAGGTAAACCAACCTGCAGGTCAGAAAACCTCAAGCAGAAACTTCCTTCGGTCTCACTGCCTGGGGGTGCAGCATCTCCCGCCAGAGCCAGGCAATGACCTCACAGCCTTGGAAAGGTTGCACGAGTGGCTCTGGCTCCATGGAGCTGGCATGGGGCCCTGCTCCTCAGCCTTCTGCTCAGAAACGAATTAAGGATGGGTGAAAGGAAGGTGATTTGTGGAGGGCTAGTGGTAGTTGGAGCATTTGTGGCACATCTTTCGGCAGAGGGTCATCCCACTTCTGTCCCTCCTGCGCCTGCTGCTGTGGTGGCACAAGTACAGGTCTCACTGAACAGCCATGAAAGTGCTTGCTCAGAGGAAACGATCAGGCAGGAGGATGTGAAACTTGGCTGGGGGCCAACAGGGAGTTCTGAGTCCCCAGGGGCCCCTTCCTAACTCTATGACTTCCTCCGGGACAGTGTCACAGAGAGTCACCCACTCTGTGCTGTGCTGGCAGGCAGCGCCCACAGCAGCCAGAGGGCTTCGCAGTACAGGATCCCAGAGGTAAGAGGTTCTTCAGGGTCCATCTCTTTGGGGTGATCTGCATGGGGACCGGGGTCCAGCATCATGACACACTGCAGGGCTGAGTGAGGGGAGCTGGAGAGGGAGACAGAGGCACTGCCAGGCTGCACACATGGCCGGGTGGGATGCATGCTTGTCCCTGCTGGGGGAAGGCCCAGTACCCTGGCACTGTCCTGAGATCCCCAGCCTTGGAAAGGCAGGCTGTTGCTGGAGGAAGGGTAGGAGTAGCTGAGTCTAGGGATCTCCAGCCTGCAGTGGTCTACATGGTCTGTAGTGATGTTTGCATCTGCAGGGGGTTTGGGGCACTGGACCAGGAGAGCTTGAGGCTCAAGACCTCATGGCTCCAACCAGACTGAAATTCCAACCCCCCAGGGTGCCATCAGGGGCTGCCCTGGGGGTGGTGATGAGCCCAGGGTCCATCTCCACATATCTGCCTCCCCATTGCCTGGCAACGGGTATGGGGGGGAACACTGAGGGCACAGCCATCACATCCAGATTCTCCTGGTGCAGTCAGCCTCGCAGCACAGCACCTCCTTTGCCCCATGGCCTGGAAGCCACCCTGACATGGGCCCTCACCCCAGCACTTTCTTTCCCTTTCCATGTTCCAGAGCACCAAAATGGGGCAGAGCTGCTGGAAACAGTTCCATCTGGCCCTCACCCTCTTACTGCTGAACCTAGGATCTGCTGTCACCAGAGATGCCAGTCCCAGCTGCTATGGGATTCCAGGGCTGCCTGGCCTGCCGGGTGTTCCGGGCAGGGATGGCCGGGATGGGCTGAAGGGAGCCAAAGGAGAGCCAGGTGAGTGAGTGAGGAGGCTGTTGAAGGAGGGATATTGAGTCCTCCATGGTCAGTCTGCCGGCCATGGAGAGCATCTTCTGTGGACAGGGCAGGAGTAGAGGAGGCTGGAGAGAGGCAACTACCCTCTCCTGCCCAAGGGAAGGGGCTGGAGGACCCCCTCCCCACGTCCTGCTGTTGATGATTCTCTTTCATTCCAC
The DNA here is from genome assembly GCA_026546715.1 of Gallinago undulata. Classification (NCBI taxonomy): domain Eukaryota; kingdom Metazoa; phylum Chordata; class Aves; order Charadriiformes; family Scolopacidae; genus Gallinago; species Gallinago undulata. The sequence continues at coordinate 8,682,243 of JAOTQQ010000008.1, forward strand.
ACCTCCCTGCAGGCCTCCCGGCCACTCCTGTAACACGAGGACCCAAGGGCATGAAAGGGGAGTCGGGCAGCCCTGGCTTGCCAGGCAAGACTGGCCCCACCGGTCTCCCTGGTCCTCCTGGAGACCCTGGAATGATGGGCAAGGCAGGAGAGCCGGGAATGCCAGGCAGCTACAAGCAGAAGCACCAGTCAGCATTTTCAGTGACGAGGCGAACCAGTGAGCATCCCCTGAAGAATGTCCCTGTGGTGTTCAACAACGTCATCACCAACACTAACCACGACTACAACACCACCACGGGCAAGTTCACCTGCAAGATCCCTGGCCTCTACTACTTTGTCTTCCACACCTCACAGACATCCAACCTCTGTGTCATCCTGTACAAGAACGAGATCAAGATGGCCAACTTCTGTGACCATAATACCAACACCATACAGGTCAGCTCTGGTGGAATCCTCCTCCAGCTGGATGCTGGGAATCAGGTCTGGCTGACAGTGAATGACTACAGTGGCATGGTGGGCATCAGCAACTCTGACAGCATCTTCTCAGGGTTCCTGCTCTTCCCAGACTAGAGACCCACCAGGGCCCACCCCGGCACGCCAACCTCATCGCCCTGCCCTGCAAATGCTGCTGCTTACTGCTGAGCTGTTGCTGATGCTCCAGGTTTCTCTGCTGGGTGGGAAGCCCCAGCAAGGGGATCAGCCTGAGCCTCCAGCCCTGCACCCTTGGCCTGGGGACAGAGGGCAGGGAGTTGCTGAACCAGAGCAACAGGCACCTCTGGATGCATCTGCACCCAGAATGCCAAGCCCCCAGGGTCCTGTTGGCATTGCCACCTGCATCCACCCTGATAACCTCACATTATCTTCTGCTGCCGGAGACAGAGGTCTCCCTGCATCTCTCCCCTTCCCACCTGGATCACACCAGGGACACCAAGGTATCCTGGAGCAGGCTTGCAGCAGCACCTTTGCTGTCACCCAGATGTGGAAAATCTCAATAAATCCTTCTCCAGTGCTCCTGACCCAGTGCCTTTTTTCTTCCATGAGTTACCTTTCTTCAGGTGGGGTCTATGTGTGGCTGGATGGATGTGGTGTGTGTGACATCTGGATGTATAGGTGGCATCAGAATGTCCCTGAGCCCTCTCTGGCTCCACCATGCTCAGCATCACCTCACAGTTCTGGCTTTGCTCAGCAGGGTAGGACCGAGGGGGGACCAAGAATACTCCAGGCAGGGACCCCGATACTCCCCTTCTACTCCAAGTGGATGCAATTCAGTTGCAGAGGGCCACAGAGCAGACAGCTAACTTCATAGCTCTTGGTGGCACATATTGTACAGTAGAAAAGGAGGTCATCTCCCCTGAACGTTCTGGGCTTCACCTCCACAAGGCATCAGCAGAAATCAGAACTAGAAATGCTTTTACCACAGCGTGAAATCTCTTCCCATCTGCAACACAGGAGAGCCTGGGGGACAGATCCAAGGTGATGGATGCTGAGACCCTGTAGCAGCCTCTGGGCCTGCCAGTACCATCCAGCAGAGCTGGGTATGTGCAGAGAAGCTTGAATGATGATGTCACTGGCACTTCTCTGTGGCTTGGGGCAGAAAAGGATCTCCTGGAGTGGGGGTGGTGGAGATTTCTGATGGGAACCCAACCCCTCCTGCTCCACCTGGGGGAAGAGAGGGATGGAGAGGGGAGATGGCAAAGATTCAGAGGGGTGATCAAGGACTGAGTATCATGCATGCACATTTCTGCAGTCCTGCTGGAGCTCACAGCAGCGTTCCCCATGGCAAGCACACTTGAGCAGGATTCAGGGACCCTGCAGGGCAGACTGCCCCTCTGCTCCCTGGGGACAGAGCCGTACATCTGTGGGGCCCCAGGGTGCTGTGTGGGAAAGGCACGTCCTGCTGAGCTGGTGGACAGCATTGTGGTGGATGTGAAAGTGCCACTGAAAAAGGGGTAGGAGCTAAAGATAAAAAAGGGATGTGGCCCAAATCCTTTCACAATAGCCCTTACAGCAAACTTCTGCTTTTTCTTATGGTCATTTCCAAGCAGGACGCTGGTGTGTCCTGGTCCATCTTTCCATCTGTGCAACAAGAAGCCCAAGGTAAGAGCAAGATTTTGGCAAAGCTAAGCCCCAGCTCTCTGCTGGAGGTAGGAACGCACAGGGGACCTGGCAGCACCAAGGTGACAGTCACCCCTGCATCACTGGCACTTCTCTGTGGCTTGCAGCAGAAAAGAAAACGGTCTGCTGGAGTGGGGGTGGTGGAGATTTCTGGTGGGAACCCAACCCTCCTGCTCCACCTGAGGGAAGAGAAGGATGGAGGGGGGAGATGGCAAAGATTCAGAGGGGTGATCAAGGACTGAGTATCAATCAGAAAGGTGCCCTGGGGATGGTCTCCTCCCCTGAGATGCTGTTGCCCTCTGCCTGGGCCCTGGCTGGGAGCCTGTGGATGGGTCCTTGTACCTGATGCATCCAAATCAGAGCTTCTGTGGCTGAAGTATTCAACTTACTGATTCCTTTTCCTGCTGACACCAGAGTTTCAGAGATGGGAAAGCCCATCTGAGGCCAGAGAGCGTGAAGGGGGTGATGTGATGTTCAGATGCAGCCCCCAAATGCTCTGTGCCACACGTGCACCTGCACCAAGAGCTGGGGCGAGAAGCTGAGCCATGGGATGCAGGAGGGAAGGCAGTTGGAAGATGGGACTCCAGGGACTGAAAGCCCACGTGACTGTCCCAGTAAGGTTGGTTAGATACAGAAATGCTTCTGGGATGAAGCAGGCATGTGACAAAACACAACAGGACCCCACAGTGGTGAGGAGAACAGGTTTGGGGATTTCACTGTCACCTGCAAGGACTAAAGCTGTGCCTCAGGTATGCTGATGGAAAGTAAGAGCTATTCCCTTGCAGATGATGAAACTACTCTGGTCTGGGGAAGGATTTTACCCTGAAGGTGTGGCCCTAAGATGGGATAGAGAACTTCTCCTCTGAGTAATATGAACTCAGAGCAGTAGGAACCTGCAGCACATGCCCTGGCAGCAGCATGGCCAGGCTGGACATCAGACCTCTGTCTCCACATATTCATGTGGCTGAAGCTCTGGGCACCTGTAAACTGGTAATTTAAGAGTGGGAGGAGACTGGCAAGCCTTCTCATGCCCAAAAGTGCTGGTCCCTCCAAGGCCATTAGGAGAGTGGATTTATGTCTGCAGCAGGATGTTTTCCCTCCCTGATGGTATTACCCAAAAGTGCTTCTAGTCATTGTCCTCCAGAGTAGCACAGAGTACTTTCCACATCCCTCCCACTGCCCAGGGCAAGCCCCTTGACTTTATTCTGTGCTCCAGCAGATGCAGACTGTGTGGGTGATGCTGATCTGCCTGGCTGGAGGGCAGCTTGCAAGTGCCACACTCTGCCGGAACTATGGCACCATCCCAGGCATCCCAGGGTCACCAGGACAGCCTGGCAGCAATGGCAAAGATGGGAAGGATGGCCCAAAAGGCGACCAAGGTAAGGAGAAGGATGCAGGTGGGGAAAGTGCTGTTTTGTGAATACTGAGAGCAGGAAAAGGCAGTTCCAGGCACATGGTCCTGGAAAGCAATCCACTTTCCATCAGTCCCTTTGGGGTGTTGGAAGGGTCAGGTGAGGGCGATGCTTGAAGACAGAAGGGGCTGGGCAGACCAGAGCACCCCAAGGAACCTGGGGAGGGAGGGTGTATGAGAGCAAAGGTTGGGCAGGGGTCTCTGTTGACCTACACCCCAGTGCAGGTACCGGTGGTTTCCTTCCCAGTGGCACCTCTGCAGATCTGTGGTGCTTGACTGCGACCACAATAACTCTTCATCCTGATTTCTAGGTCCCCCTGGCCTGATGGAGCATGAAGAAGACATGGGGGAGAAGGGAGACCCAGGACAGCCAGGGTACCCTGGGAAGATTGGCCCCAGGGGCCCCCCAGGTTCAAAGGGATTACCAGGTCCCCTGGGACCCCCCGGCCCTGATGGGGACTCTGGTGACTACCAGACCACCTTCAAGTCTGCCTTCTCTGCTGCCAGGAGCACGAGCGCCTACCCACGCCGGGAGCAGCCTGTCCGCTTTGACCGCATTATCACCAATGAGAGGCGCCACTACGAGAACCGGTACGGACGCTTCATCTGTCAAGTCCCAGGCATCTATTACTTCACCTACCATGTCACCTCCAGGAGCAACCTGTGCCTCAGTGTGAAAAAGGGCCGGGGTGGCAGCAGGGGTGAGAAAGTGGTGACCTTCTGTGACTACGTGCACAACAGCTACCAGGTCACCACGGGTGGTGTGGTCCTCAAGGTGGCAGTGAATGAATCTGTCTGGCTGGAGCCAACAGAGAAGAACTCACTTATGGGGTTGGAAGGGTCTGACAGCATCTTTTCAGGCTTCCTGATCTTCCCCAGTGCTTAGTTGCATTGACGGTGTTTCCCTGCATCCCTTCCCCTTCCCCTGCTGCTTGCTAGCCCCTGCAAGGCTGAGGACTCTCCTGGAAATTATTCTGCTCCAGATTTGGTTCCCTAAGGCCATTTCTGCCAATCTTGCACATTAAATGACAGCTCCTTGAGCTGCTAGTTCCTTTCTGCCTAGGATTTTCCTGTTTCCCCTCAAATAATGCTCATATACCCAGGGCATGGCCTCCTGCACCCCTGGGTGTAGCTTGGGCTCATTAGTATTTCATTACCACCAAGCAGAGCCAGGCAATTCAGGCAGTTCCTGCTGCAGCCCACCCTGAGCATCTCCTTCCACAGCCACCCAGAGATGGTCCCAGTCCAGGGTTAGGAAAACACAGAGAAGAAGACTGGTCTCTAGCAGGGGGTGGGACATACAACATAAGCAAGAAAACTGGGGACACTGGGTGCCAGTGGGAGATGCAGAGATGCTGAAGATGGTGCTGTGCTGGAGACCCCTGGGGCTGGTAGGAGCTGGGGGTGCCAACCTCTCTTAAGACTTTTTCTGGGGATAGTGATGGCAGTAATATCCACAGAAGCTTGTTAAAGCTTGTGAGAAGATGAGCCAGGTGTACATGAGCAAGCCAGAACTTGATGCTTTGATGGCAGTGGTGTGGGGCACATCGCTGTCCCCTGGTGCAGGCGGGCAGGTCCAGGACAGCCCCCTGACATTGGCAGAGGACCAACACATGCAAGTCCTACAGCACAGCCAAGCCACCCTGCAGATCCAAGGACCTCCAGATGAGTAAGAGCTGAGGCCCTGAAGGATGACCCTGTCCCTGGGGCAGGTGACAATCCAGCATTGTACCTAAGTGGAGGTTTGCCTACAGCCCCCAGCCCAGCCGTGGCAGGTGGTACCAAGAGCCATGGGGTGTGAAGCCATGAGGGTGTGCGTGGGGTGCTCAGGATGTCAGAGACTTTTGCAGGGATTGGGATTTGAAAAGGGCTAACTGGGGGGGATGATGATAAAGGGTATTGGTGGGGGAGGAGAAGATGGGCCTGGTTTTATGACACATCATTACTGAGCTCTCAGGACCTCCTTATGGGTTCAGGGCCCCACAGCTCTGGGCTGCACAGGTCTCCATGCCCCAGTGTAGAACAGTGACTGGCCCTGGTAAGGCCAGCTCGAAGGCTCCAGTGTCTGTCTGGGATGATCTGCCGGCAGGTGGCACTGGAGACTGGATCAGCCCTGGCCTTGCCAGCAGAGCATCCCAGTCCCACGGGCTGGGAGGGCAAAGCTGTCAGGGCAGGAGTGCGAGGCGAGGCTCTGCCTGGTCCATAAAGGTCTGGGAGGACGCACCGGGCAGGATTAGTGCCTCCTCTTGCAGCTCTGCCTTAATGCTAGATCTTTGCAACTTTGCCACTTGGTTCTTCTCCCAGCAAAATCTGTGGCACTTGTCCCCAGGAGGGCAGCCATCCCATGTCCCAAGCCCTCTATTTACTGTCAGAAAGCCAAGGAGGAAACGTTGGGTATTGTATCCCAAGGCTCTCCCTGTGCAGGAGCACTGAGCTGCTTTTAAAATGCAGCTGCAATGTTCATGCCATTTTGCAGTTGGAGATTCAGCACCCCAAATAAAATCAGGTCAGCAGGGCAGTTGGAGGAAAAAAGTAGGTATTTGAACCCCGAAACAGAAGTTAGGCAGGGTACATCAGCTAAGTCTCCTGAACTCTGGAGCACAAACCTTATGAGGAGAGGCTGAGGGAGCTGGGGGTGTTCAGTCTGGGGAAGAGGAGACTGAGGGGAGACCTTATCGCTCT
>JAOTQQ010000008.1:8688549-8712924 GCA_026546715.1 Gallinago undulata
GAGGTGGTTGAGGCACCATCCCTGGAGGTATTCAAGAGACGAGTTGACATGGTGCTCGGGGATGTGGATTAGTGTTGGGTGGTGTTTTGTGTGGTATGAATGTGGTGGTGTGGGGTTTTTTTTTGGTGTGGGGTTTTTTTTGTGTTTTTTTTTTGGTTTGTTTTTTTTTTTATTGGTTGGACTAGATGATCTTGAAAGGTCCCTTCCAACCTAGGTGATTCTGTGATTCTGTGATTCTGTGAACTCTGAGCAGGTCTGCAGGAGGCACCAAACCGAGGAGCAGTCAATACACGGGAGGACAGGGCTGCCACTCAAAGAGCCTCGACAGGCTGGAGGAATGATCTGGAAGGAACTGACTGACATTTAACGGAGACAAATGCAAAGTCCATCCTCTGGCATGAGATAACGCTGTACAATAGGACAGGCTGGGGGCAGGAGGAAGCTTCACAGGATGGGATGTGGATGCTGGTGGACAGCAAGCTGAAGCTTTCTGCCTTTCTGCAGGACTGATATAATCATCTCTAACTTTTAAAAAGGTCTTTTTCAGGACCTCTTTTGGAGTGGAGCTGTTTTTAATTTTAAAACCACCAGTACAAGTCAAAGGGTCTTGACTGTACCTAGAGAGAGTTGGAGGGCAGAGCAGGTACCAACGGTCTCCAGGGTGCAGCTCACTGTGCTTGTGCAGCCAGAAGACAGAGGTGCACAGAGCATTGCTTCCTCCCGTGGGTCTCAGCCAGCACCCAGCAGTGTCACCTCAGGCATTAGCTCCATGGGACAGAGGTTTTCTGCTCCCCTGAAGGTGCCACTGCACAGCCCGTGGAGCAGCACACCACTCAGATACCCAAAATGGACGAGAAGAGGGGGCTGAGGAGCCATGAGCTGCATGAGGTGGTGATCCATGCAACATCACCCTTCAGTTCTTCCAGGGCCACTCAGTGCAGGCGGTGGGTTTCTGAGCCTGTGGGAAGCCCTAAAGCTCCAAAGAGGAAGCACCACCCCAGGGCAGCTGGAGAGCACCTCCCTCCTCTCAAGTTATGACAGTGCTCATTGGGGCTGGAGACAAAATGTGGGTGCCCCCTCCCACAGGACGTTCCACAGCAGGATCCCAGATTGCTGCCCTGGGGAGAAAGGCTCCGCAAGACCCTCAGTGGCGCTCAGGGCCACAGCAAGAGATATTAAAAATGATGTGAGGAGGGAGGTGCTGTGCTGCTGGTCACATCTGGTCTGCTTGGTGCTGCCTGGGAAAGGCTGGACAGCATCAGCCCTGATCTCACTTCACCCTCGCCCAGCACAGCTCAGTGCAGGTGGTGGGTTTCTGAGCCTGTGGGAAACCCTAAAGCTCCAAAGAGAAAGGCACCGCCCCAGGGCTGTGGGGCTCAGCATTCCAGGCAAAACAAAGAGAAACCTATTTATTGCAGGATCAAGTGCAGCCTGGTGGTAAGATGCCAGACAGTGAAAGCTCCACGTTCACTATCTCTCAGGGAAAGGACTGATTTGCATCTTTAATTAATTCTTTATATCTTACCCTATCAGCACCTGTCACCCACCAAACTTTAACCTGGCCACCTGCATGTCCATTAAATGGATCCACAGGTTTTGTTCTCCCCTGGGAGCTGCTGGAGCTGTCCCAGTGCTCCGTACACACTCGCTCACACTCGCCTGTGGACGCTCATGCTGCTCCATGTGCATCCCCCCTGCTCTACGCGCACACACGGTGCACACTCACTCTGCTCTCTGCACACTCACTGTGCTCCATGCACGTCCTCATTGCTCTGCGCACACTCATCCTGCTTTGCACGCTTGCCCTACTCTGTGCATTCCCTCTGTAGATCAGCCCTGATGCATATTCTGCTCCTCTTCTCCCCCTTTTGATTTTTCTTTTTTCTTTTAATGGCACCAGAGGTGACACAGGCCCAGCAGCACCTCCTTGAGGTCAAGCCAGTGCTAAGATGTAGAGCTTCACCAAGTAGTGCTGTGACCCTCATCTGTGGCATCTGGCCTACACCAAGGTCTGAGATGTGGCCAGACAGAGGCCGCCAGATGCTGAGCAGATGCTCTGGTTGAAGTTGAGGCAGGCGGTGTTTCGAGGTGACTTCAGATCGAGTGGTTTAGGGCTGTGTTTTGCTGAGCTGCAGGTAAGCAGCTGTGGTCTCTGACCAGCTTTCCTCTCTTGGTGCTGGAGGTCGCAAGGACCTGGTGAGCTGAGTGGGACAGAGAGCAAAGCCGGAGCACAGCCATGTTACCTAGTCGCTGTCCCATCACATACCCGATGAGGGTGTCCAGTGACACCAAAAAGCAGCAAGTGTTAAGGTCACTTTCTAGGGACTCCCTGTAACCCAGCACTGGTTTGATCCAAAGCTCCGTTGGAGCAAATCCACTGATGTGCAAAGACACCAGTAGAAAGCTGTCAGATTTTAAAATAGCGTTTTCCTATTTCAAGTCATGTAAGAAGAGGGGTCAGCAAGAATATCATGTGGGTGTTTCCTCTGCATCATCTAGCTAGGGTTTTGGGGGTTTTCTCTGTGCTGAAGCTCCAGTCCAGCTGTAAGCAGGACTGTCAGGATCTGATGTGGTGGAGCATGCTAGGTGCCTATCAATACTCATGGAAAGTGGAGCTGAACTGGAGAGATCAAAGTATGGTCACACTCTTTGTCAGTAAGGTTGAGCAGGGGTCTGGTCTCGCATCACCAGCAAACACCATGGCACTTGCGCTGAGCCTGATCCATCCCCAGAACCTGCTACCCAAGGAAGAGACATTCCTAAACCATCCTTGGCTGGACTCAGACCTTGCTGGCAACATCATACAGTCACAGCGACACTGCCGTCTTCTAGTGGCCACATAATGCAGCCTCCCACTCAAGCCCTGCCCAACAGCCGTTCTCCCATGTAGCTCATGACATTGCTCCTAGACACAGGGATACTTTTCCCCTGCCAGCAGCTCCCCCTTGAACAGCCCATGAGCATTCCCTTCCCTTGGCAGTCACTGCTGCCAAGCTGACGGCTTCACCCCATCTCCCCTGCCCTCCAGCATGGTTGTGCGTTGCATTTTTTTGGTGCTCTTCCTTCCCACCCCTTCCCCAAACTGTAATATCAAGCAGGAGGTGTCTGGAAAACCCTGCACGGGTTCAGTGTTGTGCCATGATGCTGGTATGCTTCGCATAGAGGGGCACAGAAGAACCTAATGATGTTCAACAAGGACAAACTTGTTTGGGGTGAGGGTGGCCGAGCCCTGGCAGGGGCTGCCCAGGGAGGGTGTGGAGTCCCCTTCTCTGAAGATCTTTAAGCCCTGCCTGGATGCTCCTGAGTGATGTGCTCTGGGCAACCCTGCTTTGGCAGGGGAGTGGGACTGGATGGTCTCTAGAGGTCCCTTCCAACTCTGATAATTCCCTGATTCCGTGTGTGTTACTGGGACAATGCCCCAGGCTGTGCCTGCTGTGAAGGCTGAAGGCACTGGAGGGGACACAGCAGATCCCACTCGGGCTGGGTGGGTACTGAGGCTCTTTCCATCACTTCACTGTGGACAGGGAAGGAGCTCCCCACTCAGATCTCCTGGGCGTGCTGGCTCCACTGGAGGGTGGGACTGGTTGCAACCTCAGTGGAACCAGTCTGAGGCACAGGAGGAAGTTCAGATAACACCTCCTGTCTCAAATCTAACTTCAGGGCTGTTTCCCCAATCCTCACTCAGGCTTCGATTTGAATTTGAATGGGAAGGAGCAATTGCTTCTTTTGCAGATTGGCTTGTCGACTACTTTGAACTGCACAGGGAATTCCTGCTTTTCCTGGCCCCTCTGCAGGGACTGGGAGCTGTGGAGGCTCTGCTCTGGACTGGCCACCAAGGGGTTAAGTCCCAGCCCTTTTTTTTTTTTTCTGCTCTGCCTCCTTATGAGGAACAGCCTTTTCGGGGCTGCAGAAAGGCTCTTTCTTTCCCCAGCAGATCTCTGGGAATGAAAAGTCTGTGTTCCAGATATTAAATTACTCATAAAATAGTTGGCCTGTCCCCGAGGCGGCTCCGCAACCCCCCCAGCCCCTGCCGCCCGCTCTGACGGGCTGCTGATGTGCATCTGCATGTCACCTCCTGCTACAAGGTCAATCTCTCCAATTTAAAGCAGCAACGTTGGAAAGCAAACCAGATTTCAGTCGGAATTAGCTTCAAATGGAGCATTCAGGGAACTCGTGCTGGGAAGGGAACGCAGAAGGGGAAGGGCCGGGCTGTGGGGTGGTGAGATCTTGCTGCAGCAACACCCCGTGGGGGGCACCCCATGCGGCCCCGGGACTGGACCGGGGAGGCAGGGATGTTGCCAGGGGAGAGGATGCTCAGGCATCCCTAACCCTGTGGGATGGGGTGCGTGTGGGCAGGGGCGTAGGAGGGGCTCAGCACCTCGTCCCTGTGCAGCATCTGCAGCCTTGGCCCCTGGCCCTGGGTGACAAAGAACCGTGGGAGGTCACTTGGACCAGCACAGCCATCGGTGACCTACAATCTCGCGGGTGCCAGGCGGGGCAGTGGGGCCAGGGTTTCCATGGGGATGTGAGGGATGGGGAGCCTGGCCAGCCTTCAGCTCCAGGCACAGCTCGCCTCTGTGTCGGGCTCGGCTCCTTCCGCTCCACTTCCCACTGCCTCCCGCCCAGCAGCATCTCCCCCGGCCTCCGCCCGTGCCTGGACCAGCAGCAGAAGGGGATGCAAGAAGCCTGGTGGGAGCAGGACTTGGTCCTGCCTGTCTCAGGGCATGTCCTTAACCCCCTGGGGGATGCATCTCAAGGATCTTGGGTTTGCCCCTCACGCTGTGCATGCAGGCTCCCCCATGCTCCTGGAGCGATGAGACTGGGTGCCGTGCCGGGGATCCCCTCCACCATGATGTGGGACCAGGCTGTTGGTGAAACCCTGAAACCATCCCTGGAGATGTGACAACACAGAGCTGGGAGAGCCTCACGTAGCCCTGCTCTCCTCTATGGACGTCTTACTGTGTTTCACAAAGAAAAGAAAAGGCAGAGCTCACTGGCTCCTGGGAGTGTTTGGGGACAAAAGACGTGATCCCTCTGGATGCCTCAGTTTCCCTGCAGGGAGGAACAGACCCTGCTGTGTCCTACCAGCCTCGCTGGAGAGGTGGGTGGGTTTCAGCCCTCGTTTTGCAGGTGAGCTGTGGTCTCAGGCTACGTGAGGCTGTGAGACAAGCCCCCAGCCCCATCTTTGTCACGTATGTAGCCATGCCTCACATGACGTGAGACAGAAGCTTGTGTGAATTAATACTCAGGGCACGTAGGAGGCATACACACCCAATGCAAACCACACAGACACCGTGCAAAGCACAACACACTTCCAACATGCAGCACAAGAGCAACGCACAAGCAGGCTGCACAGTCAGCGCTGGGATGGAAGAGTCCAGGATTGATCTCGACAGCCTCCCGCTGCCCTAAATCTTGCATTTACAAGCAAAGAAAAAAAAAGGAAAGAAGCAAGCAAGACAGTCAGGAATCCACAGCGCAGCGAGACGCGGCCATGTGCAGCCTTCGCAAGGGCTGCTGCGCCGCAGAGGGGTCCCCAGGGAAAGGCAGGCAACACGCACAGACACATACCTGGAATACCCATCTGGCTTTTGAATGGGGATTATCTGCAAGTCTGCGGTCCTGGCTGACTCGGAAAGAGCAGGGACTGAATGCCGCTGCCCAGTGCTCCCTTCTGTTCCCATTATGTGCCAGGAGAGCTTTTGTCTGGGGATGGTGGCATGTGCAGTCACCAAGGAGACGGGAATGGCAGCGGGTCATCAGCAGCACTTCCAGAGGAGGCCGGAGGGAGCCAGACAGCCCTGCATGGGCCGGCAGGTCCTGGTGGCAGCACTGGGCTGGAGCTCTGCACCCACCTTGGGCTACACAGCCCCATGTCCTCTGCTGTGCGAGGTGACTGCCTGTCACTGATCCAACCCTGCAGCCTGGGGATGCCCATGGGGGAACAGGGTCAGGATGCCCATGAAGGTTTTCAACAGAGTTTTGGCTTCTGGAGACACCCCCAAGCCAACAGGATCAAACATCAGCAGTGGGAAGCCTTCAGCATCCACCGAGACCTGGACTCTGCTCTTGTGATGATACCTGAGCTCTGCCTAGTGCCAGGGAGGTCCTGCCGGTGCCCGCCAGCTGTCTGCAGAGGGGCACGGTCCCTCAGGGTACAGGGGGAGAGCGTGGACCACCCTGGGTGCAGTGCTGGGTGCCTTCTCCTCACCCTGGGTGCTGGCGCTGCACATGGAAGAACTCCCTGGAGAACGGCATGGAGCAGCTGACCCTTCCCAGATGGATGGCTTCCTGGGGCAGGCAGGGCTGCCAGGAGTAGGTGGTCTTCTCTCTTTCTAACACTGTGTGGATCCACCACAACTGCTCCAACTTTGTCCCCAGGCTCAGAATGAGTCCTGGCATTTCTTCAGTCCTTTGGTCTCCACCTCCATCAAACTGGTCCCTCAGGCTTGCTGGAAAGCAAGTCCTAGGAGCTCAAGCTATGGGCCAAACACTGTTTCACTAACAGCACATCATGCCTATTTTGTTTGATTCAGAGGAGAACCTGAGTTCTCACTGAGCAGAGAAAGGGGGAAAGAAAAAATCTTTTTGAAGGAGAAACAAATATCAGGGGACTGTGTGAAATGGTGTAGCCCCCTTCTGCCTCCACAGCTCCAACATGCACTCACCAACAATTGTGCCAAAAGGCAGTGGAAGCAGATGCTCCTACGTTTGCTGGGCTGGGACCTCAGGGGGGAATGCAGAGCAAGAGTGCAAATGGGAAGGTGGGCTGGGCTTGTCTTCCTCCTTCCAGCAGACTTCCTCATCGACCTGTGGCTCCTGTTGGGGTGTTGTTTGGTACATTCTCCATTTTCAGCTTTTTCCATTGTTTTCTTTTCCCTCAAGTAAAATGCATCACAGAAACATCAGATGTGTCTGAACATTGTGCCTTCATGACCCCAAGGACCTCGATAGAGCATCTGAGCACCCTGAGCCCAGGCAGACAGAAGCATCACCCGTTTATTATTAATACATTTGGATTTCTGATTCTGGATTCATTGTATTTAATTTTTAAAGGCACTTTGGGTTGTTCTGGGGTTTTTTCCCTATCAGTATTAAAATGTGGGTGCTGTCAAATAAACACTGTTGCCCTGAGTTGCATTTCTTATTTAATGTCCAGTTTTTTCCTTGACGATAGTTTTGCTGCAACATTGCTTGTGTCTAGGAGTGCTTAGATGTATTGAAGTAAATGTCACAGGAAAGAGGCAGTGCCCCCCCAGGTTTCCTCCGACAATATTCAGCTGTGGAAGATCAACCTCCAGCCCAATGAGCTGGGTTCAGCTGTATGTCAGTGTGGCACAACTACTTGGCACAGCTTCTCTGTACAGTCTGCGAGCTTCTGCGGAGGTTACAGCTGCTCTGCCTCTGTGCAGGACTGCCAAAGCACCCTCCTTCCTTTCTTCTTGTCTCTAAGTCCCACTGTCAGTGTGGTCCTGAAGTCCTCACACCCTGTTACACCTGCAGGCACATCCTTCCCCATGCCCTGTTGGCCGAGTCAAGGTGGTCTGCTGCAGGAGACAGGCTGGGCAAACGAGGGTTTAGGCTCAGTGGTCCCTTTTATAGAATCATAGAATCATTTGGGTTGGAAGGGACCTTTGGGTTGGAAGTTCATCGAGTTCCAACCCCCCTGCCATGGGAAGGGGCCACCTCCCGCTAGAGCAGGTTGCTCAAAGCCCCATCCAGCCAATGTCCATCACCTATCAGCAGCTCATGGTCCACCAATGTGGATCCTCTGGTGTGTAGTAAGTAGTCAGGAATTGCACTGAAACCCTGTAGTGGAGACATTAATGATTAACCTCCTCAGTGTGTACTTTCCAGAGTGGATTTTCCAGCATCTGCTCAGGTATTGAAGCTCTTGCCATCACCTTTACACAATTTGGTTAAACAGTGAGCCACCCAGGCTGTGACTCAGACTCAGCGCCTGCCAGGACTGTGCCAGCTCGGAGACCACCTTAGCTGAGGTGAGACGCCCTGCGAGCACTCGCAGAGCCACCTTCTGTGGCGCAGGGTCACTTCAGCCCTGGCTGCCACGAGCACCCGTCTGTGAGACACCCTGCGTGCACTACGCTTGTGCTGGAAGCTTTCCTGGACCTGACATATGTGTCACACACCTCAGCAGCTGGCAGGACAACAAGGGGACGTGTGGGAACACAGACCGCAGTGGGCTGTAGGTGCGTTTGTACTTCCATTTCCAGCCCGGGCATAGGCTTCAGAGCCCTGTTGTTTGCCCTGAAAATCCAGACGAGGCGCAGGGGAAAGCGTATGTTTTAGGGTGGACTGTTTGACGTCTCTAAGCTGCTGAGGCCACTGCGCTGCTGGGTTTTTGCTTCACCCTTAACAAGGACTGTCTGGGCAAAGGGCAAAACGCCGCAGCAGGAGATGGCAGTGCTCGAGCCAGGAAAACCTAGCTGACATTTTCCTCCTTCCTGGCTTTACCGCTAGATGTCATAGGAAAAGCAACATTGCTGGCCCTGCTCGGCTCTACAGGCTGGCGTTTTGGGGTGCTGGCAGGTCCTCCTCCCGCTGCCAGAAGCGCAGCATCTTCCCAGCCTCCACCTCGGTGGCCCTTGCAAGGGCTTTGTCTGTCTGCAGAGCCCCTGGAAGAACCATCGCTGGGGACTCAGGGTTCAATGGACATTGAAATGCAACTGAAACCTTTTTTTCCCAGCGCCTGGCTAAGCTGCCCGCTCAGACCCTCCCAGGAGGGAGCCGCACGTCACCCTTTCTCAAAGGGGCGACGCTGTCATGCTGGGACCCACGGCACCTACAGCAATATGGTCCCCTCAAACAAGTCGGACAAACAAGGCCTTTATAGGCACTTTCTTTTCTTCTGGAGTGGAAAGGAGAGAAGCCGGGGGAGAACTCGGGGGCGTCCCACCGCAGCGGAGCAGCACACAAAGGCTTGCAATGAAAGGGGCACCAGCAAATCCTCTTAGGGGCTTCACTGTGTGCACATTCATATCCCAGCCCCATCTGCCGGGGGTGATCCCCAGGAGCGGGGAGGGGGAGAGGGGCTCTCCCTGCCCTGCGCCGCCAAAGCAAGCAAAGCGCATTCAGGGAGTGAGAAAGGGATGAAAAGGAAGAAAGGCCATGCCATGCCGGTGCAGAGCCTGGCGGTAAATGCAGCTCTGCTGACGCTGCAGGGAGGGGGGTCTCACTGATGGGGGGGAGGGGGGGAGGGGGAGGCAGCTTTGCTGGGGACTGTGTGAGTGCTGGCCCCCACTTGGCCTCCAGGGATGAGACAGGAATGGGGGGGGGGAACTTTCCCAGGGGAGTGAGATGGGCAGGGTGAGATCCTGGTGCCTCTGGGCATGAGAGATGCTGGCTCTGGGGACACAGAAGAACACCCTCCATAACAGGTGGAAACCTGGTGGGACCTGGTGGGAGGAGGTAAGGTGGGAGGCTGGAGGTGACTGAGCCCCCTGGAAAGCCAATGAGCTCATGATGGTGCTGGATCCCACGTAAGCCTGGGGCATGGCAGTCCTGCTGCACAACCCCTGGGGGGTTAGGGAGCCCTGTGGGGCTCTGAGTGGGCTCATGGACATCGGGCATCACACAGCCCTCTGAAGTCAGAGTAATGGCGTGTTTCATGAGAATAAGTCAAAAGGACGGGATCCTATCTGCCATCCTACCGTCAGAGTGAGAGCAGCTGCCTGTCACTTGTTAGAAGCCAGCACGTGTCAAGACCAGAGGAACCGTGTGTGGGGCCACAGCAGCTTCCCAGAGCCTGGAGCCAGGCAGGGGAAGGAGATGCCCAACTTGTCAAGCCAGCCCTTTAATTTACTGGGGCTTTCAGCTCCTTTGGAGACCAAGCAAAGCTAACAGGACTTGAGTTTCTTCCCAACACAGTAGAAATCCAGGGATACTTTTAGTCTGTTCTGGAGAAACCATCTCTCCCTCCCTAGAAGCAGATGATGAAGGTGACTCAGTGACACACGTTGATACCACTTCTAGGTGCTTCAGGAGAGCAAACATCCACTCTCCCATGGGTGTGCACTCGTTGGACCTTTTCTTTTTTCTGCCTATCTGAAGCCTCAATTCTCTTTGCATGGTGAAGCGGTGAGTACAGGAATGTGTCTAGACTGAGTCTGTCCACACCAGGGCTCTTTGCTTCCCCAGGCTCACGGCAGCCACTCTGAAGTACTCAGACATGGGTGAGCCCATCAGGAAGGTTAGGCCAATGTGGGTGCTTTTGGAAAACTCACCCAGAGGAGCTGGGAACCCTGCCTGGAGTTACACACAGCAGGGAATGGAGCCCAAACAATGTAAGCCTGGTCTAAGTCTTCTGCTTCTCTTGGGGAGGACTAATGTGCTTTTCTACTGATGCCAGTGACTTGTACACACTGTAGCAGTATGGAGAGACTGCAGAAGACTTGATGTTCTCTCTCGTATGGGCTAAGGATTTAGTTATTGCAGCTAAGGCAGCTTGTGTCTCTTTCTAGCCTGCTGCCAGTCCAGTCCAGGGAGTGGTCCTTCCTCTCTGGTGGCCTGGACCCAGTGCTTCAGGAACCCTTCCAATTCTGCTGTGATGTGGTTGGGTCAGACACTGGGAGAACATCTCTTTCCTGCAGCTGGGTGGGGATGTCAGGGAAGGAGGACGAAGTGCTGGAGAAGCAAAGAGGGTCGGGGTGCCCCAGGCTGTGTTAGGTCCCTTTGGAAGGCAGCGGAGAAGAGAGACATGAGCAGAAGTGGGGTTGAGGTTGGGATGTGGCTGCTTTGGGCAGTCCCATCAGGGTCACTGAGGCTTTCAAGCATATGGCTGAGGAAAGTGTGCAGGGGTCAAGTGGTGGCACTTACTTCCCACCTGTGGAATTCCAAAGCCATGTGATCAGGGGTGGAGACCAATACATATGTCCATTATCTAGGGGATGCTGTTCTCTACTTCATGCAGAAATGACTCATGAGCAGGTCAGGTAACTCCTAGTGCCAAGGTGGTGATGAAGGTCAGACAGCCTGTGCGTGGCTCTCCAGGGTGAGACAGTGCGAGACACGAACAGCGACGCACTGAAGGAGATAAGGGAGATGAAGGATAAAAAGAGTCTCTGGAGGACACCACATGCCACCCACACCAGTCTGATGAGTGATGCTGATGCAAAGGGCTGCACCTCGCATAACCTGTGCCTGTGGTGTAATCTCTCAGACCCTATGAGAGGGGGGCTACCTATGTACCCATCCAGCTAGTCAGCTGATTCACTGGCACAGCCTGGCCCATTCAGATTGAGGAAGGAAAAGTCTGTGAGAAGGACTCAGGGGCAGGCTGAATTTTGCTGCTGAACATGACCATCAGATAACTTTGAGCTGTGGCTGGCCTGGGTTCTTTTGGAAGAGCCAGCTGGAGCAGTTCTTCCACAGGCAGGAGAACAAGTTGCGTTTGTGCTGCCTCGCTAGTCCAAAAATTGAGTGAAGCACGTGGGAGGAAGGAGGAGTGCAAGAACATAATTGGTGACTCTTTCTACTGGACATCCAACATCAGTGCAATGGGACCAGTAAAGCGAAGTGAGTGAAGTCAGAGAGCAAAACCCTCAGCTTGTGGGCAGCACCCCCTCCCCATGCACTAAACATGGTCCATGGACGGTGTCCACCCATCCCTTTGCAGTCTATCAACCCTGAGAGCTCCCTTATGCCATGACCCATGACAGGAGGAGGTGTCGGACCTGCTTTCCATGCCAGGGCTGGGGGTGCTGTCTGAATGCATGATAACACCACTTATCTGAAGGAAGAGGCCAGAGCCTCCCAGCTTGTTCTTCTGCCGTTGCTCTCAGAGAAAGGAGCTGACAGCCCAAGGCAGTTCTTCTTGCCCCAGCTCAACCTGTACTTTGCAAGGCTAAACAAGCCAGCAAAGGCTGCACATTCCCACCTATGGTCCCAGACCTTCTTTCTTCCTACAGGTGGCCCAAAAGCCCATAAAACTGAGAATCACGCAAGCTGTTTCACTTCAGCTCAACTCACTTCCCATGCATTTCATTCCTCCTGCAGAAGAGCCCATCTTCTGGCAGTGGAAGAGTGCATCCCCAGTCTCACAGCAAAGCATCTCCTCTCCAAGAGCTGGCTTTGCTGCATTCCTCCCCTTGCTGCCTCCCAGGGAGAGATGTGCAGACAGGGGTGTGCTATGACCAGTGAGTTCAACCATAACAAGTCACTAAGAGCTGCAGACAGAGAAAAGAAATGTTTTCTCTTTCCCAGTTCTCAGCAAAGATGAGAGAGACCTGGCAGATAAATGTTCATTGAAGCAGGAGTGCTGGGGGATGAGCAGGAAGGGAAAGACTCCACCACCTCTGCTGTTTTCTGAGTCTTTTGCATGCCCATTGCCCTGCTGAAGCTCGGGCAGGTTGTGTGAGTGGAGAACTGTGCTGATGGACCGAGGAGGACCAAGCTCTGGGCATCATGTGGCTGCTGTTTAAGTGCCAGCAAGCCCTCTGTGTGCACACACCACAGCTCTGGTGTTAACAAATTGTTGGGCCGTGCTAATACTCCTGGTGGTCAGGCAGAGTACATGAGAGCTCAAGGCAGGTCAGCACTGACCACTCCACAGCTCTCCACACTTTCTCCTGCCCCACTGCTGCCATCCAGCCCCTGGGCTTCCCTCTGCACTTACAACCACTTCTCCTGGTCCCCTGGCCAGTACAGGAGAGATTTTCTCCACCCCACCTGCTGACCCTGTGCTTGCCTGAAATTGAGAACATTTAGGCATTAACATCTCCACATGACCTTGATCTGCTGGTCTGTGTGGCACTTAGAAGTTCTCGGGGAGGAGCTCTCCGTTGAGGACCAGAGTTCCTGGAAGTCATCAAACAAAAGGGAAAATTTACATTTCCTCAAGACTTAGGCTCAAAATGAGGAAGCCAGGTCCTGAGGCAGGGGCTGCACTATCCCAGGGGCTCACAAATGTCAAATCTGTGGCCACTGCCCAGGACCAGGTTCATGTGAAGGTGCTGACTGTTGGATGAGATGGGGGCAAGTGTTGACCAGACAGGGAATGTTGAAAAAGGAGAAAAGGAATGTGTGTACATGGCCCTACCTCACTATGGGTGATCATTTCAGCCCCCAGTGATGTGCCACCCTTGTCCCCTTCACCACTGCCTCCCCAGCAAGGAAGATTTGTGATGCCCCATGAAATACAACCAACATGCTCATGAAAAGTGCTGCCGGGGACTTATTTTTGAACGCTTGTAGGTGTTCTCCTCATAGCAGAGCTGCAGGACTGAGTGTTTCACTGGTGTTCATCTGCTGGAGAACATGTTGGTCCGATGCAGGAGTGCCTTAGGCACAGTGGACTGGTGCTCTATGTGCCAGGAGACCCTCTCTGAGAAGGGCAGTGTTAGGTGCTTCAGAGTGAGGCACAGGTTTTTTTTTTGACACAATCTGTTGTCAAGTAAGTTTTTCACCTGTCAGCCTAGGTAGGAGCCCTGAGAACATGACCCCATTCAGAGTCAGGGTTGGGGCTTTTCTGCCTATGGTGAAAGGAAGCATATGTGGGGGTTTTTGCTTCTGAAGAGAGCACTTCAAGTGTCTTGTCCTCCACCAAAGACAGGCACAGTTCTGTAGACCTTGAGGAGCTCATATCCTGTGGCAGCAAGTTCTGCCAGCAATCACACAGGGTGTGAAAGTATATCCCTGACAAAAAGTACCAGAGGCTGCATCAGAGGCTTGCAAGTGTCCCCTCCTGGGGGTCAACAGAGCCTCTACCAGAGTGAAAAGCGCTGTTGACTTCTTGCTATATTTGCTTCCAGCGGGATGTGGGAAGCTGAGCAAGGGACAGGGTGCCAGATGCTCTGCTGGCTGACACAGAGGCGTGGGCGCCGCATCCCCCAGGCAGCATCCCAGCAGCTTAAAGCTGGGCCGGTTGCTGAACACGAAGTGCCTGATATTTTTCAACAGCCCCACCTTGCTCCCCTCATTCTTGCAAGCGGTCTCTGGCTTGCCCTTCACTCGGCAGCTCTCACAGCCTTGTTTCTTCCAGTTGCACATACTTCTCATCCTGGCTCTCCTCCCTGTGCTCCTCCAGGCCTGGATCTGCTGGGAGGAGCAGCTTCTTCCCGGAGCCCCTCTAAGACCGGTGGGCTGGGCTCCTGGAAGCAAGCACCAGGGTCTGCTGAGAGATGCTCTCTTTCCACTCACATGTGTGTGCAGAGCTGGGCTGACAAAGCGACAGCACCCACCAACCTGCCTGACGCCCGACTGGAGCCTGGGGTGGTGCTGGGAGGGTTGCAATTGCAATCCCACTGGTTTCCATGCTGCATTCAAGCTGGACTCACAGCAGCTCCTGGAGACTTTTGGCACTGGCCAAGTCCCTCCTGGCAGCGCTCCCCCCTGCTCCGGGGCTGTGCTGTTTGCTTATCTAGCGCCGTGATTTAACACAGACGCAGGAACTCACACACTCTCTCCCAGTCTCCTTCAAATTACTTTATTGCTTCCTGTCAACTAGCCGAGCACATCCTGTTAATATACAATCCCCAACGAGCAGTTTTCACAGCATAATCCCCCTTCATCCGATAACACAGCTCAGCTCCCGAAGGACGCCTGGTTCTGTCAGTTAGGCACCCTAAGGATGCAGGATCCCAGCACTGGGCAGGTAATTTCTATCACAGTTGGGCTGCTGTCATTGTTATTTTTAAAGATAAACCCCAGTGCTGCAAGAGGTGCTGGTTTCCTTCCAGCATTGTGTTATTTCCAGGGCTCCTTCCACTGGTGACCTCTCTCAGCCGATGCCAAGTACTCTCCCATGCTGCGATGGCAGTGAGGGTCCTGCTGTCGGAGCCTTTCTTCCAGCTCTTGTACCCCTCCTGCCCAGGAGGGCTGCCCTGCTTGAGGTGAGCACCTTTATCCACCTGCAGCAGTGGGACAGTAGCTTCAGGCACCATGCGAATAGCTGTTCCTTTTCCTGTTGCAAACCCAAATTCTGTGTCCCAGAGAAGGTCAGCTCATCAGATACACTTAAATCCTCAAGGTGGTGGTGGGAACCCATGTGGCGTCTCTGGTCCAGCCTCCCTCTTGCAGCAGGACTGTCATCCACACTAGGCCAGGGTGGACACGGCTGTGTCTGGCCAAATCC
This sequence comes from Gallinago undulata, assembly GCA_026546715.1. Lineage (NCBI taxonomy): Eukaryota > Metazoa > Chordata > Aves > Charadriiformes > Scolopacidae > Gallinago > Gallinago undulata. The sequence goes on from JAOTQQ010000008.1 coordinate 8,703,641, forward strand.
TGGAAACCCTTCAGGGACTTTCCTGCAACCCCAGATCTCTTTACACTGCTGCAGCCCTTGAGCAAGTCTTGGAGCTGATGATGTCCTACCACCTGCCCTGACAACTGTGGTGCTCTCAGCATCACTTGGTGATGTCCAGCCATCAGGATATCTGCCAAAGGTTGTTGTTTTGAGGGGACCAGCTGTGTTTCTCCTACATGTTTCTGTGTTTCTCCTACATGTTTATCCACCATGCTTGGGTCCCATGCTAAGACATCCCCATGTCCTGATGTTGTATTTGTAGGACGTTTGCACTGCTCTGCCCCAAATGGTCATCTTCAGCCTCCTCATCTCCCTAACCTTGATGTCCACCTGATGTGCCAACTGAACTTGTGTCCATGGTGTAAGACTAAGGAGGTCCCTTTCAGAAAATACCTGTGAGATTTTTTCATTCTGTGATTTGGAAGTGATCTGAAGGCCAGGTCACTGCAAAGCCCAGCGTGTGACATTTGCATTCCCCTTGCCCTTGTGCCAGGTGGTGCCAGGTCCTGCTATCCCTGGGCTGCCTGGGCTGCAGAGGCAAACAGGCAGCACCGCTGGTTGTGGAGGGGACAGATGGAGATTGCTGGGCTCTCCACTGTTGAGGGACAGATCACAGTGCTATCGAGCACGGGTGCAGCTGAGCTTCTGGGTTGCTCCAAAGACAAACAAAGTGGGCAGATGACAGATTTGGCTTCAAGGCTGGCCCTGAAGCTGTTCCTCTCAGCACTGCTGTTATGGGTGATGCCCAAGTGAGGAATGTAGCTCAAGCCCAAACAGCATCTCTTCTCCGTGTGGAGCAGATATTTATGCTAAACCCAAATGCCAAAATGCACTATAGCTTCTGTTGCCATTTCTTCAGCAAGTTTTGGCATTTCAGATCTCTGGGGGCTGTTCCCAGTAGGTCTCTTGTTGAGTTCTGCAAGCTAAAAGCCACTGTTTATGCTTGTTCCAAGCATGCCCCTTGTCATCAGGCTCCTCTGTTGGCCTGAGGAGAAGAAACATGTGTAGTTGCAGTTGTAGCATGACATACAGCCGTATTTTTGTGGTTGTATTTTCCAATTTTAACTGATCCTGCCCCTAGGACAGTTTCTTTGTCTAAAGTTGTTCCTCGAAGTTGAGTCTTGGTGTTGGTTGTTGGTTTTTGCTAACAGCTGAGTCTGCCCTCAAGTATTTGTGATTCTCTCTACACTTAACACCTCATTAGCTGGAACATCCACTTACAGAGCACAGTTTTGCTGGTCTGAAAAGAAGGAAAATCCTGTTTGATTCAAGAACAACACAGATCACTTATCTCAGAGACATCTGGAAATTGACTCCAAATTAAAAACCACTTGTGAAGAAGGATCTGTCCTCCCAGGTAAATCAGGGGCTGATTTATTTCCTCTCCAGTATGCCTGCTGAGCAAAGTATTCAGCACAGAGCCAGACTGACACATCCCTGCTTCCTGCATCCAAGGTTGGAGTCTTCTGGTTGCTGTCCCTCCAGGGGATGGAGCACCCATGGTGCCTTTACTGCCTCCTGCTGCTCCCCACGTCCTGCTCCAGTGCTCCAGTGCCCTGAACTAACTCTTCTGCCAAAGTCCTCAGCCCAGCACTGATGCAGCAGCTCTGGCTCTGGGCAATCCCAGCACTCCAAACAAGAAAAAAACATCTCAAGGGAGGATAAAACAAAGAGTTGTTTTAATTAAAGACCACTCTGATAGCAGCCTGGAGATGAATAAAGGGGATATGGCAGTCTTTGTCTCAGGAGCTGAGATTGGCATGAATGGGGCTGGCAGCTGGTCAGCAAGGGTGTGCTGGAGGTCCCCATCCATGCACTGATGCCATGTTGGTGTCAGGCAGCCTCTGCAGTACCTCCCCCCAGAGGTAGCCAATGGGGCAAACCTCCAACATCCTCAACAACTCCCATGGGCCCAAGAAGGGTTTTAATGGCAGAAAGGAGACAATCTGGCTGCTGCGTGAGCCCATAAAGATCTGCATTGAAGACTTCCCAACTATTTTCCTTTCCATGGGTTTCCCTATGTGCTATATGTTCCTGGATATCTCTTCCAAGAACTTGTCCAGTCTCCACTTGAATCCCGGTGAGTTTTGTGTATCCACAACTCTGCCGAGGAGAGTTTATCTCCCATCCATGTGAAGAATCACCTGGGGGAAAGACAGAAAGCAGCCAGCTTGATGCTGTGCCTGTGAAGTTATGGGGTTTTCTCCATCACATTGCTTATCCTCTGCTACCTTCCTGCTCATGCCTATGCTTGCCGCTTCTGGGTGTGTTGAAGAGACCCTGCAGGACTGATTGGTGACCTCTCTCTGCTTGCAGTGCCTGCTGATTACTCCTATCTGCTACCATCTCTTAAGCAACTAGAAAGAATTCTACCCCTTAGCTGCCTGCTTTCCTTAAAAAACTTCTGGCAAGCAACTTAATGGAAAGCCTTTGGAAACCCCAGCAGATGACATGAACAGATTGCACTGATCCGCCCGTATTTGGCCACTCTGAAGGGCTCCAAGGAATTGTGTAGCAGGACTCCCCTTTGCAGAAGCCCCAAGAACATACCCAGATGTTTTGAACTGCCCACCTATACGCCCTCTGCCTTCTACAAGCAGCCTCAGGCTGCAGTCCTGTAGTTCTCTGTGTCTTCCTGGGACCTTTCACATTGGCTGGTGTGACACTGGCACCTCTCAATACACACAGTCCCCTCCTGGTGCCAGGAAAAGGCAGTGAGGTGCTTAGCCCTCCTATTGTGGTGGTGCAGGAACACAGACACCTCCCACGGGTGCAGGAGGAATCTGCAGCCCCAGGTGCCCTGGAGATTCCCCTGAAGAAGCACTTGAGAAAGAGAAGTTCCTCCGACACCAGCCAGGATGCTGACGCCAATGGGCCAGGGGTATCCCAGTAGTTGCAAGGACCAAGTTTTGCGTAGAAGAATGCAAAGAAGCATCCATCAGCAACGCTGAAGGTCTCGCTGAAAGGATGAAACCCCAACCTTTCTGAGCACTGCAGCCCCCTGTACTTGGTGCGTGTGGCAGGGACCTGTGCCACAGCCTCTGCAGTGGCGCCATGGCAGTGTGTCAAGGGGACGGGAGTCACCTGAGCCCTTCTTTGCTGGTAGGTCCCTCATGTCGCCAGGACAGCAACCCAAAGAGCAGACGGACAGGCTGTTGCAGGGGCAGCCAAGCTCCATCCATCTTGGCTAATTGGGCAGCGTTTCCTCCCACTCCCGGCCAGACCCATCTCCTGCCAACAGACACAGAGCAGGTCTCTGCTCCTGCCCCATGGCCAGTGCTCCTCAAGCCCTGCAGGGATGCCTCCGCTCCCCCTGAATGGCCCCACACTGACTTGCCCCAATTCCTGCTCAGGTTTTCGGTGTGAGCTCCTACTTCCTCTTCCTCAAAGACGTGCTCTGTTCCCTCCCACCCCCCATCCCCCACCCCATGGCCCTTGTGCATCGTCAATGCTGCCCTGTCCCATCCCTCTGCTCTCCTGCCTCTGCACCCTGCGCTTCTCCCTGTGCCCACCCCGGCATCACCCAGCTGTCCCCAGGCAGAAGAGGGTGACTCGGAGCTGGAGCTTATTCCTTTGATGAATCTTCAATAAAACAAAAAGGTAAGTAAGTAAATGCCACCAAAAAGAGCTTGTGCACGCATTGGCCAGCATCCTGCCGGGCTCTCACTTTGCAGCACTTGTTCCAGGTCAGTCACATTTTAGCCAAAACCTTAACGGAGTGGATATTCCCTCACCCAAAGAGAAAATGTGAAATGCCCATCATATGGCATGCAGCACCGTTCCCACTGACTCCTGACCTTTTATCTCCAGACTTTGGAGGGTTTTTTTTTTGCCCACAACTCCATTTTCTCCGTGCCACTGATTCTCCCTGAGGTTGCTCCTCTTTGGAAAGACCCAGACAACCCGTCTCTTTTCCAGCCTTCTGCTGTGGAAGGAGATGCAGTTTCCTCCTTCAGGTCTGCCTTTTTACAGTAATCACCTCTTAGAAGAAAAGAGCAATCTCACAACATGCCGTTGCCTTTGATCCTATATTTGCCTTCTCATAAAATTACACCGTTTCAGGGCACCAGAGGATTTTGCTCATGAGTGCCTTGAACATAACACATAATGTTGCATTTTTTTCATAGTGTCCATGTGCATTTGTAAACCCCTTATTTTTAACACAAACAATGACAAAAAATGGGTATTTTCCTCCTCAGTTTCCTATTAAATGCTATTTCAACATTCTCAATTTCAAGGATGCCACCCTGTAATTTTATAGTATTAAACAGACCTGAGTTTGACTTTTCAGCTTTTCTAGCTTCCTTTGAACAGCTATAAAATCATTTTCCAGAAGAATTCTGGACTGTGGATGCCCTGCCATAAAATAGCTTGGGTTACGTCCTTTTCTTTTACAAATCTTAACAAATGACAGCAATTGAATTGTGTATCCTTTTATGTCATTACTGCAGTCAATATGTAATGTCTGACTTTTTCATCAGAAGTTACCCACTGGCAGTTTTAGTCTCTAGCATTGTTACTTCTGGCTAACTGTAAAATAATCAAGGACTAAAATGAAAATATATTCCAGAATACAAACCCCACCTTCTGCCAGTCATGCCTCATTGTTGTAAAGTCTTCTGGATAACACTTACATACATAACGTGACATTCTGGTGATTGTTCCACCTACTTTTTGTTGTATATCTACAAATATCTACACATAATTTCTGCAGTGTCTAATCTAAGCTTTACCTGCCTGAGTTCATCTCTGAGTGTCATTGTAAGCTGGGCTCAAACTGGCTGTTGAAGAAAACACCCAAAATTTCCTGCCCAATTCGACAGTTCTAAATCTATTTTAAATGCTTCAAAAGTGCCTCTTCTCTTTAATTTTTTCCCATAGCTACCATTCAAAAGTTTCATTCATTTTAGGAGTGCAATACTCTTCAAATCTTTAATGCAATCTACCAGTTGACTTTTTCTTCCTAATTTAACTGAAGGTTCTAAAATGTAAAACTTCAGACATCGCAGCAGAAATATGACTACCTTTGACTCCTCGCTTCTCTCTGCAGCTGCCCTTGTCTCCTCAAAGAGATCAAATCCTTTCCCGAAGCTCTTCTGGGGCTCTGCTGCGTTCCTGGGGTCCCAGTACAGGATGATGCTCGGTTGACCCTTGCCGTCCTCTCACCTTCCTCCTTTCCTCTCTGTCTCATCCCTACTCCTGGTAGGAATGGTACCAGGCAGCATCAGAGTTCATAACACACATTAACCTTTCACTTGGCTGAGATGAGCTCAGAAATGCTGGAGGAAAGAGCTGAAGGGGAGAGGGAGCTGCTGGTTCCTCCCTCAGCTTCCCCCTGGGCAGGACCCTGCAACAAGCTAAACAGGTTGGGTGAGGATGGCTCCCAGTGTCACATTTCAGCACAACCACTGGGGCCAGGTACCCTCACAAAGCGTAAAGAGATGTAAAAACCTTAGCTTGATTTAACTCTGCCCAGAGAAATCTCACCACAATTTCCCCAGTGGGGTCAGGAAGGCTGTGGATTTCAGCCACTGCCTGCTTGGATAGTGGCTAGAGACCAGTACAACTGGTCAAGATACTGGTATGCTCTGGAAGGGGGAGAGGTCTGAGGTCCCCAAAAAATGACCAGGGACTGGGGATCTTGAGCTGCAAGTGCTGGGCAGCACCCAGGGCTCAGCCCTGCAGCTCCCACCCTTCCTCCTGAAGGACCAGACCAGCTTCTCCACCAGGCTGCAGAGAGCTTTGGGTGACGGGGAAAGGCAAGGAAGGATGGAGGGGGGCTCTTCTCGGTGACAGACTGCAATCATATAGGTCCATGGGGTCTCTTGCTGTTCAAACACCCTTCACAGAGGTTAGAAAAACCTGCTACTGGGAACAGTTCCTCCATCCCCGCTGAGCTCGGGCACATTAAGTAGGTGATAATAAGCGGTCCCTGAGCAGGAGGGCCTGCTCTCCTTTGGAAAGTGCTGCTCAAGACAATTTATCATTCAGACAAAGAGGGGAAAAAGGGTTAAACACTGCCCGGCCTCCCCAACCAGCGGTGGCTTTGGTTATCTGCAGCATGGCTGCAGGGCTACATGGTGCCTGTACATGTTCGGGGATCAAGAGTTAAGTGTTTAAATGATAAGTGATATCTTAAAAACATAAGTTTAGCAATGAATCTTTGCTGACAATACTATACTATTAGTTAATAGGCAGAATTAACTCGCTGGCCTGGGGCCAAGCTCGTCACAGGCAGAGCCAGAACAGCTGAAGCCGCTTTTCACTTGGGTTTTGCTTTTACGGGATTTTCTGCTGCGGGAAGACTCCGATTTCTGTAAAAATATGTTTGTGTTTTCCTCCTCCCAACCTGCCCCTGGAAGCTCAAGGCTCCTCGTAACCCGAGGGATTCAGCCAGGAGCTAAAAAGCTTTCCTTTCACATGCAGAGACATGAAGAAGGGTGTGAATTTCCCACAGGGTGTCTCTCCCAGCCCCTGACCAGCTGCCTGCCGGTTCATGGTGGGTCTTTCCTATTCTAGGTGCCACCAAGGAACTCACTGCCCATCCCTCCCATCCCATATTAACTGCCCTCTCCCTCAACGTGGGGATTAAACTTGATGAAATAGCTTCAGGGGATGGCGCTTCTCTGGAGCCCAAGAAGAAGCATCCTCTCCTGGAAGAGGCTGGCATCTGGGGCTCCTGAGGTGATGCTCCCTCTCACTCCTGGCCCTGGGATGGCTGCACTCAGCCTTGAGTCCCTGCGTGACAGCTCTGTGTCCCCAACTGCACAGACGCTGCTTCATTCACGCTGCTCCCTACTGTGTCTCCCTGGACTCCTGGCTGTCGCCCGCTGTACCTCTTTAACCTCGCAGGGAGCAAGAGGAAGCCACCTCCTCCAGGTGTGATGAGCCAATGGTTTCATGTGCAAATGAAACCTGTTCTTCCTGCACCAGGACCTGAAGATGCTACATGAAATGTGTCACCATCAAACCCATTTTAATGCCCCCTAGATGTCATCTCTCTTTGCTCTGTCTGCCTGGGAACCGTCTTTTGATGTAAACTAACATGTAGGTGCAACTGAAGTGGTAGCCGCCCCATTTTTGTAACCCCAGTGCTGCTGCTTTTCCCAGACACGGCTTTATCTGATGCTCTTTGCAGAAGGTTTTAAGCGTCCTGTGACAGAGCTGCCCCAGGAATAGATATGGGCAGCAACTACCAGTATAACGAATACCCCTTGCCTCCCAAGGTGGGACCAGCTGCCCAATGGTGGTCAGATCCATGTGACACAGTGCTGCGGTCACTTGTCACCAGATGGCAGCAAGGAGAGCATCAGCTCACACTGTCGTGGCTGGCTGAGGACAGCAGCAAGGATGTGCAGTGCTCCCTGGTCCACCACCGTCCTCCATGGAGGCCACTAATTCTGTTGCAGAATGAGAGAAAGGTGCAGAAATGACATTGGAGGAGGTCCAGCATCTCTCACCACGGTGTGGTGCTTTGTGGCACTTACTAGTCTGCTCGGAGCTGCTGGAGTGGTGACCAGGGAAGCCTGTGGGCTTCTTGACAGAAGGTGGAGGCTGGTAGCATCTCCTCCACTGGCAACAGCAGGCTTGTGAAGGTAGCTCTGGGCCCTCGGCAGGCCTTCCTGTGGATGCCGAAGGGATGTGACAGTCAGAGAAAGCCCTTTCTGGGAGCAGGGTGAAGGCATGAGGTGGGATCAGGGCTTGCAGTTCATGACTGACTCTGAATAGCAATTTCAGGGAACAAACTGGACTCCAAGAGGTACACAAGATCCTCAAAGTCACTGTGGCAGTCAGGCAATAAGTCCGTGTAGTCCAAGGCACCATCTTCAGCAACAATTGCCTAAGGGGATGCTCAAAGGATCTGCAGAGGAGAGAAGGTCTCAAATGACTCTTCCCTTGGGACAAAATTCCTACTGTGTCTGGCAGTGCCGCTCTTGAGATATGCAAGAAAACCCTGAGGGTCTGTGTGGACTCTGGCAAACAGACAGGGTTGCTGCTTGCTCTTGGATTCCAGTTTCTCACTTTGGAGAACTGGGTGGATCATCTGGACCATACCTGGGTAGGACCTTGCAGGACTCATCAACAGCCGTGGGATCTAGAAGAATTCAAAGGATGGTTTCAGGAGTTTGGAAATGGTGAGTATTTTCTAACATCTGATGGTAAATGCTGGGTTCTGCAGAACAGGAGGTAGAGGAGGTAGTGAGGGGACCATTCCAGAGCCTGGGAAATGGGGGAGCGCCTGGATGGTGGGTAACTGCTGGGGGGTGCTTGGGCTCCTTGCTCTGCACAGGAACATGTCTGGAGGCGGGAGCAGCAAGACTGTTCATGCGAGAATGAACCCTAAAGGAGGGACTGAAGACAAAAACTTCTCCACACACTATGGAGCTGGGCCACAGGATTCTCTGGAGGCTGCTGCGTCGTATGTGGGGCCAACCTGTATGACCAGTAAGATCTGCAGTGGTAGGAGCTCTCCAAGGGGGGCAAAACCTGCAGTTGGCCACACTGAGTTGGGGAAGCTCATTTGGCTCATTTGTATGACCAACCCCATCAGGAAGCCTTGAGTCCCTCCAAACACACCTATGGTTGGCAAGAAATAAGTCACTTTTGATGGGTCAAGGCAAGGGACCCAAGATGTTCAAGCTGCTGTTGCAGCAGAGGGACAAGAAAACATATTTTTTCAGTGTCCGCCCGGACCCTGCCAACAACAACGCCCGGATTTTGCTAACTCCTTTTTATTTTGTGTGGCTTTTTTATTTTATTTTTCTGTCCCGCTGACCATGTCCCCTTTTCCTGCCGGCCCCTGCCCGCAGCCGGCACCCTCCCCTACGCCTCCCCCCGCGCTGGGGGCCCGGCGGGATGCTCAGCGGGGCCGGAGTGGGGCTGGGGGCGGTGGGACGGGGGGAGGTGGGGGCATCCCCCTCGGGGAAACTCCCCCCTTCCCCTCCCCGGGGTGGGTTTTTTTTTATGGGTTCGTCGTGGGAAACAAATGAAGCCCCCGACTGATTTTTTTTCCTCATCAGCAGGGAGAATGCATCCCGCTGGAATGAAATCCTGCGGAACTGGGCACTCGTCCCTTCGCTCGCGGGGGGGTGAGACCCCGCACCTCGGAGTGCTGTGCGGGACAGGGGGGTGAGACCCCGCACCTCGGAGGGCTGTGCTGTGCGTGGCTGTGTCAGACCCCGCACCTCGGACTGCTGTGCGTGACAGGGGGGTGAGACCCCGCACCTGGGAGGCGGCGGGTGCGGAAGGGCGTCGGGGAGGGA
>JAOTQQ010000008.1:8731770-8749908 GCA_026546715.1 Gallinago undulata
GGGCCCAGAACTGAACCCAGCCCTCGAGGTGAGGCCTCCCCAGTGCCCAGTCCAGAGGCACCATCACTGCCCTACTCTTGGTGGTCACACTGGTCCTGATACAAGCCAGTTTTAACTGTTTTATGTAGAATTTTGTCTATGTGCGTAAAAGATTACCACCATGATAACTTTCTCCTGCCTTCAGCCATGCTAGAGGTGGCATTTCCATAGATTTCCCTTGCTAAGTTACTTCACGCCAGTCACAATAAAATGCAAGTTGCCTGCTTACTCTAATCCCATTCCTTGTGTGTTGCCTTTGTGTATGTGGTTTTCACAAGCAATTTCTGAATATGAGGTTGGTTTTGGTTGAAGTTCTTGGTTTCCTAGATTGCCTAACTATAGCTTTTTTTTTAAAAAAAAAAAAAAAAGTTGTTCAAACTTTTCTTTTGAGTCATAAAATCATAGAATGGTTTTGGTTGGAAGGGAGCCACCTTCCAAGGGTGGTCATTGAGACCAAACCCCCGCTGGTCTTTGTTTTTTACTTTTCACTTCAGTTTCCTTGTTGACTCTGCTTGCACATTTTTCTGGCATTTGGGAAATTAATGGGTTTGGAGCAATGGGCAAAGACATTTCAGGTTTGGCCTGTCCTCTCCTTGGCCAACAAAGGCTGTGATCATCAGTGCTGGGGCAATTACCTGCTGCCAGCCCAGTGATTCAGTTCTCTTTCAGTGTGTCAATATGAGGTCCAACTTTGTAGACCTCAGGGTCGTTAATGCACATTGTGCATTAAAATTATGTAACGAGCCTTTCTTCCCCAATCACAGGGTATGACACAGTGTAACGGTGACAGATATTGACAGGTACAAGGCACCAGTGTTTCCAGGCGGTGCGAGAAGCAGAAATCTGGTGACGCGAGCTGGGTCGTTGGCTCTGTGTCCATCATGCATTGGCTTTCCCTTGTGCGTTGCTGCACCATTTCATATCCTGAGCACGTTTCTGATTTGTGTTGGTGCCTTAGTGGCTCAGCTGAGCTGGTGCAAACTGCGGTGTCTTCTTTTCAGTTTAACTGCCCTGTTATGAGTTTACAACCTTGACTAGTCCTAGTACCAGCTGTGGCTTGGTCAGACACCCTTCTTTGTAGACAAGTCAGGAGCTGGAGGAGACATGGTTTGGGGAGGTGACAGTGGAGTCTGCTGTGTCAGCTCGGTTCAAACATGCTAGTCACCTCACCTCTCCATGGCCCTCACCATCTTCCTCCTCAGGAGCCCTGGGCAGATTTCATACTGAAGTGGAGAAGGGAGTCCAAGACTGCCTCAGCCTCGAGTTAAGCCCAGTGTCAGGTGAGTTAATGGGATGGTTTAGGATTGAAGAAAAATCAGTAACGGCTGGATTTGAGAGGATGTGCAATGAGCCTTAGTGAGCAGATGACGTGTCTTAATTTGCTGATGGAGAAGGACCTGCTGCCCTGCCAAAACCAGCTTTCATCTGAGAAGGTGGCTCCTGCTAGACAGTTGCTGGTGTCTCTATTGGTTTTGGGCTGTGCAAGTTCAGCTGACTTGATGTGTTGCTGGTGGTTAAGGAAGAAGAGGCCTTTCAGCATCCCCTGAAGGGTGGGCAAGCCTTGGAATTTGCAGGATGGATGCCAAGGCGCAGAGACTCACTCGTATTAATGAGCCCAGTGTTGGACCAGGGAGACCCTGCCTTACTCATGCCTTGCTGTCTGCTGCATCTGCTGGTGCTTTGCTCCAAAACACAATAAAGAGAAAGCAATGCTATTTTTTCCCTCACCAAATAAGTTATAATTCTAAACAGATGGGCATCCTGGAGTGGGCAGAAGGGGTTGTGTTGTCAGTGGGATGAGGTGGTTGCTTTCTTGGATAGTTAATGTAGAGGTGGGTCTGGATGAGTGTTTCCCAGCCTGTTTCCACCCAGTCTTCCTGTGGGCAAAATTCAGAGCTGTTTGTTGTAGCAGTACTTCCCAGAAGAAGGGAACATTGGGGTGGCAAACGGAGGCCTGCGTGAAATAATGGCTCGCGTCATTATGTAGGAGAAGTCGTACTGGGGAAGTAAATTGGGGTCCTGCCATGTCTGTTTATCTTCTAGGAGAACAAGATTTTTCAAGTCCGTCAGTAAAACAAGGTATCTCCATCTTGGGTCAGAGTAGATGTCCAGCTCTGATGTCCCTATCCCTCAGGTCCGCTGCTCCAGTCATATCGGTGATCTGCTATGGGCTGTGGATTTGCCCAGTCAAGTCCTGGAAACGCCCAGTGCTGGAGATCCCCCACCTCTGGTGGCCTCTTCAGGGCTGTATGGCCCCCATGAGGAAGTGATATCCTCAATAATATTTTAATATCCGACTTGAACCTCCCAACTCACAATTTTTATTCTGAGAAGGTCTCTCTTATGTCAAACTTCCCATCCTGAAGTCACTTGCTTTTCTCATTTTATGGGATGAATTGAGTCACTGCTTTTGTTTATGGGATGAGATACCTTTTCCTTACCTGGGCATGGGTGAAAGCTGTGTTTTCCTTTCATTCCTTTCATCCTTTTCTTAAGGAAATTGCATCTTTCTGGAATGGCCAGGTTCAGGGTTTAAAACTAAGTCTCTGTACTTTGTTCTCCTCTTCCTCTGCCCAAAAGTTGGTGCTACATGAATAGCATTGCCCTGAAGGTGATGGTCCCATTTGGCCATGGCTCTCCACTGCCCCAGGGGGAGGTTTGGAGAACAGAGGTTTGGGGAACAAAGCACCTGAGAGTTAACCCATGAGTTGATTTATCTCTAAGGCATGGCTCATAATGTTTCTGCTGTGCACAAACTAGAAATGTCTGTAGACATTCAGAATACCTTGCAGGAGTGGTGCTGAACTCCACACTGGAGTGCTGCAGGGCTTGTCTTTCCTTGCAGTAATAATTTGCGATCATATCCCGGCTTCACAAAGCACCTGAGTCAAATGGGGGTGAATTACCTGGGGACAGCAAAGCTGCCTTGTGCACCCCAACAGTATCTCACGAGTGGAGGGTGCGGCAGGAGAGGCGGTGGCTGTGAAAGATGTCCAGATGTGGGGACAGGTCCATCCTAGACCTGGAAATGCTCCCTCCATCCCTGCTTCCACCTGAAACACCCGTCCCTTCCCATTGGCCGCCACAGTGTTTTTAATAGCCATTTCCCTGTGAAATCAGAAAGATTGCCAGCCGTGAAATACAAATGATACATACTAAATGCTGTGTAATGGATTCCACTTGCAACGTTTCATGACTGCGTGTTTCTAATAAAAGCCTGTGGGAGTGAGGGGAAGATTGGCTGGCTGGCGGGGGGTCAGGATGCTGGGGAGTGCTGGGTACCGCAGCCGGCGGGACTGGTCCTCCTGGGGTTCATGGGCAGCCGGGATGGCTCTCGTAACACGAAACAGCCAGCTGTGAAATCCCACTGAGGATGTGTACAAGTTAAAAAAAATGTGCTCACAGTGATGCTCTTCAAGGAGGGTTGTCCGTTCTTTGCTCTGCCGGTGGACATGTGGCGTGAAGATGTGGGGTTTTGGGGGAACAGGGCAGCAGCAGAACTTGATTTGGATTATCACAGGACAGAAAGCTACCCCTAGGCACATACCCTCTTGCTCAGGCTGGCCGCAACGGGGGGCAGATCATGGGGATGCATGCTACACATTGCTTCAGCATGGAGAGAAGTACGTGGGCAGAATGTGGTGCTTTCTAACTGGGGAATGGATGAGTCACCCGAAGAGTTGTTGCAGAGACAACCAGGGGTCTCAAGCCATTTCTGCACAATTCATCAGCGTCAGGAGTGTGGAGGGGTTCCCATGGTGCTCCAGCAAAAAGGGGATATACAGGCATGTACTGAAGGGGCTTAGAAGTGTCTGGTCACAGGAAAAGACTCCAAAAAAGTGATCACCACATTTGGGGCAGCATTGCCATTGAGATCCCGGTGTGCAGCAACGATCAGTGTTGGGAGAGGAATGAAAGCTGGAGTGAGTTGGTTGGTTGTTACTGAGACAATTTGGTGCATGACGGGAACGGAGGTGGGTCTGAGTATGGGCACGGTGTTTCAAGGAGCAGACAGCGTGGTCCATGGCTATGGGAGAGGAGATACTGGGAAATCCCTAGCCTTGAAAACAGCTTTGAAATGCAACTCTCTGGAGCAAAAGAGCTAATCAGGCCCTCTCTTGGTAGGCCAGGACATACCGGTTTATCCTTTCCCTGTGATGCTGGGTCAGGTTCTGGTGTCCGCAGCCCAAGGAGAATCCAACTAAAAATAAACCAGTTACAGTCATGGCTCAAGGTGTAGAAAACCTGGCCATTGTTTGCTTTATTCAGCAGATTAAGGAGTGCCTCGGCTGCTCGTACCGGCCTGGAGGAAGGCTTGTTAATCCTGAAGCTCTATTTAATTTAGCAGGGCAGAACTCTGTGGCTTGGAAGCTGGACTAATTCCGACTGGTAGAGGAGCATGTTTTTAATAACGTGTCTAATTAACTGTGCAGCAGCTCACCCAGGGATGCAGTCAATTCGCTACTGCTTGTAATCTGTAGATCAAAGGTGACTGATTTCTCATTTTGACCCCCAGGGCTCTTCCCTTCAGCTAATACCCCTCTTTGTCCAGCTGTCCTGGGGCACACGTGGGGCTGGAGGGATGGCCGGCCAGCCTGGCCAGGCTCTCTGCTGGCTTAGAAATGCCTGAACCTGGCATTGAAGCCTGGTGCTGAAGCTCTGCTCCTGCTGCTGGGCTGGCTCTGCTCACCCCATCCTCCCTGGGTACCACCCACCAGACATCTCCCTGGCCATACACATTCTGCAGGAGCTTCAGTTTCAAGGGATATGCTAATAAATGCAAAGATGCCTGGACACAAGCTGCTGGTCAGGGCTGCATGTGGGCATCTCCCAGCCACCTGCATCACAGCGCTGTGGCAATGACTGGCACTTACCCTGTGCTGCTCAAGGTCCCTCCTCACAGGCACAAACCAGGGCTGGGGAGGGCTTTTCATTGTGGGAAATTTAACATGAATATTGGATGCTTCCTGGTGAGGCTACAACTGGAATACTGTGTGCAGTTCTAGGCTCCCCAGTTCAAGAGAGACAGGGAACTACTGGAGAGAGTCCAGCGTAGGGCAACAAAGATGATGGAGAGATTGGAGCATCTCCCTGATGAGGAAAGGCTGAGAGAGCTGGGACTCTTTAGCCTGGAGAGAGGGGAGGCTGAGGGGACACCTCATCTATGTTTAGAAATATCACAAGGGTGGGTTGAAGGAGGATGGAGCCGGACTCTTTCCAGTGGTTCCCAGTGACAGGACGAGGGCCAATGGGCACAAGCTGGCACACGGAAAGTTCCACTCCAATGTGAGGAAGAACTTGTTTGGGGTGAGGGTGGCCGAGCCCTGGCAGAGGCTGCCCAGGGAGAGTGTGGAGTCCCCTTCTCTGGAGATCTTCAAGCCCCACCTGGATGCTCCTGAGTGATGTGCTCTGGGCAGCCCTGCTTTGGCCGGGGAGTGGGACTGGATGGTCTCTAGAGGTCCCTTCCAACTCTGACAATTGTGTGATTCTGAAAGCCTTACCCTAGTCCAAATAAAGCAGGGGAAGTCCTTTGGCCAGCGCTGTGCAGTGTCAGACCAGATGTTTGCACTTCACCCATCTGACCCCAGGATCGATGGAGCCGGGAGCTGCCCTTTGTTCTCCTGTCCCTGCCGTTGGACGCCCACTGCCACTGCTGTGACAACTGGCCTGGCTGCAGCCAGCCATCGGCCACAGGGCTCAGGTGAGGGTCCCCTCTGACCCTGGTGGGGGTGTCATCACCCAGGATGCTTCGCTGCCCCCTCCCCTACAGCAAAAGCTGTTTTGTTCATACATTTGGTTTATGGGTGCTCAGTGTTGTGTTTTTCAGGGTCTGATGTTTCTCTAGGGGGGAGCAGAAACTCCCCTTTCTTTTTAGGGGGACAGCCAAAGCCAGCGCTGCCCCCAGACAGTGAATGAGCATTTGCAAACCTTGCGCCGTCCCTGTAGTGAATGTTGTCAGGGCTCTGCTCCCAGGGATGTCACCTCATGCTCTGCCCTGTCCCAGGTGCCACCTTAGAGGACCCATGTATTTGGTCGAGCTGTTTGGGTGCCTTCTCCTGTTGCCTGTGCCTCTGCAATGCAACATTTCACTTTTGGGGACTTTTTCACAGGAGTCACCTGTTGACAAATGTGTGGTATCTGAAGGAAAAAAGTTATCAGAGATCAAAGGCCCTGAAGGTCCAGTCATCCCGTTTCACACGTGCCCAGCTCCTCTGTGGTGGAAACCAGCTGGGTATCAGCAGCCACCACCTCTCCGGCTGGCACAGCTGGTCCCTGCAGGGATATTCCCTCCTGTCCCCCGCATCCCAAATCCCTCCATGGCTTCTTTCCCAGGCTCCCTGGTGCTCCCTTTGCTCCTTGCAGACTCTCCCTGGTGATCAGCCCCAGCCTGGGGAGGTCCTGGCACAGGGACGAGTGGGTGTGCAGAGCCGGTGCGGCCAGGCTCGGCGCTGCCCTGGCATGATACAGGGTATATTATAATTTACTTATGCCCATTCTTGGAGCGGGGCATCTTTAAGGGTGTTTTTACCAAGTTCTTTAAATCCACATCCCATGAGTCAGAACTGCGTCAGGAGTTAATTATTTTCTCTAAGATGGAGTAAACAAAGGCTCAGCCAATGGGTTTTTATTCGTCTGTATATCCCCAGCAGTGCAAGAGGATGGATAGGGCCAGCATCTGCCAGGGTGGCCATGCCGAGGCAGCTGGCTCCGGCGGCTCTGCTGTCCGGGTGGGATAAATCAGGAGACACGGAGGAGTCCATGTCTCCTCCTCTACAGGTACCTCCTGTAAATCAAGGAGGGATCAAGGTGGATTGAAAACTGGCTGAAAGACAGAGCTCAGAGAGTTGTTATTAGGGTCACAGAATCTAGTTGGAGGTCTGCAACAGGTTGAGTCCCCCAGGGGTCAGTACTGGGTCCAGTCCTCTTCAATATATTCATCCATGACCTGGATGAGGGGATGGAGTGTATACAAAATGGGGAGGGGTCGTTGACAGGATGGACGGCTGTGCTGCCATACAGTGAGACCTGGACAGGCTGGAGAGCTGGGCAGAGAGGAACCTGAAGAAATTCAATAAAAGCATGTGTAGGGTGCTGCACCTGGGGGTGCACCCCCTGCACCAGGACAGGTTGGGGGCTGACCTGCTGGAGAGCAGCTCTGAGGAGAAAGACCTGGGAGTCCTGATTAGAAAACAGGATGATCATGAGCCAGTAATGTTCCCTTGTGGCCAAGAAGGCCAATGGCATCTTGGGGTGCATCAGGAAGAGTGTGACCAGCAGGTGGAGGGAGGTCATCCTGCCCCTCTACTTGGCCCTGGGAGGCCCCATCTGGAGCACTGGGACCAGTTCTGGGCTCCCCAGTTCCACAAGGACAGGGAACTGCTGGAGAGGGTACAGCAGAGGGCTACAAAGATGCTGAGGGGCCTGGAGCATCTCTCTTATGAGGAAAGGCTGAGGGACTTGGGTCTTTTTAGTCTGGAGAAGAGAAGGCTGAGGGGGGACCTAATGAATGCTTATAAATACTTTTAAAGGGTGGGTGTCAGGAGGATGTCTTTTTCCAGTGGTGCCCAGGGACAGGATAAAAGGAAATGGGCAGAAACTTGAATATAAGAAGTTCCACCTAAAGATGAGGAGGAACTTCTTTGGTGTGAGGGTGGCAGAGCCCTGGCAGAGGCTGCCCGGGGAGGTGGTGGAGTCTCCTTCTCTGGAGACATTCAAACCCACCTGGACACGTTCCTGTGGGACCTGCTCTGGATGAACCTGCTCTGGCAGGGGGTTGGAGTAGATGATCACCAGAGGTCCCTTCCAATCCCATGTTATTCTGTGATTTTTCACTCTGAGATGTTTTCCACTGCCTAGGCTGCTGGGGTGCAATGCAGCCAGTCCCCTGCTTCGCTGCCTACCGGGATGTGGGTTTTGGGGACACTTGCCTTGTGCATTTGGGACGAGCAGCTCGAAGGGCAGCGTTCATGCTCCAAGTCTTCTTGGGGAGCAGCCAGGTATGTGTTATGGCAAGAAGGACTTACTGAAGCCAGCAGAGCCTGGTGGCGTTTGCAGGGGAGGGTTTCCAGTGGGATAAGGAGAGCCCTGGTGCCACCTGCAGCCCATCTCCCATGTGACTTTTGCTCTCACTGCATCAGTCCTGCTTCCCCGTGGATGGTGAAAGGAGTTGGACTCCTCTCCCACAGCTCTGCATCCACTGACACCAAATCACCTGGCTTTGCTTCCCGGTTGGGAGGAGCAGTACTGCTGCCGAGCCCTGGGCTGTGCTCACCCTCTGCTTGAAAACATCCCACCCTGGGGAGAGGCAGCCAGAGGGTCACCTCTGGGCTGTGGTGGCATTGCAGCCTCTGGACTGTCTCCGTGGCAACAGTAGCTTGTCAAGCTTGCCGGGGTGCACAGTGGTCCCAGGTGCTCTGGAGGGGTCACTCTGGCCATGCAGAAACCTGTGTGTGCAAGCTTGTGCTCTGCCTGCCAGGCAAGTCTGGTCCTGAGGACATCTCTGTGGCCACCCTCAGCCCAGGCATGACTGCTGAGATGTGTTGCCCACCACAAATACCCTGTGCATCCCAGAGCCAGCGGTGCAGGGTGCTGGTGGCTTCCCATGGTTCAGCCATCATAGCCACTGGCTGGCCCAGGCTCTTGTACGGTGGCAGCAAGACCTGCTGGGAAGCTCTCAGGCGGCATCTCCTGCAAGAGGTGCAGATGGGTGAGGAGAGGGGTGCTGTGACAGCAGAGGACCAAGCTCAAGTATTGGGAAGTGGGAGAAGAGCAGAGCTCTCTTCTTTTAGTGCCCCTGGGTGCATGCCCTGGCACTCAAGCATGTCCCATAGGTCTGAGTCCCTCCCTAAGCAAGAGATGGGAGTTAAGCCTTCCAGAGATCCCTTCCCATCACACTTGTGGGATTCAAGGATCATCAGGCATGCAGCAAGGGGAGGATGAACTTGCTGCTCCCTTGTGTTTTCCTCCTGCAGACATTGATTTATAAAAGCTGCTTCATGCTGAGTAGGGAATTTGGGGGATGGTGCCTTGCCTGCACAAGATTTTTCGCCTGACTTCCCATGTCAAGGCTGAGGAGTCTGTTCAGGTAACGCCTCAGTCTCCCTGTACTTTTGGAAGCGTGGTACTTTTTTGAGACTCGGGCAGCAATCCCTAAACCCTGCAAAGCTGTTGGGTTTTTGTCTGTGCATCCTTTGGTGCTGGGAGGGTGCAGGGCTGCTCTCTTCCTGGCAGGGCAGTTCTGCTTGTGGGGAGGGAGCAGGGGCGCAGCTGATCTGTCCTTCCACAGTCCCCAACATGCACCCACCTGAAGAGCACTGGAGGCCTGGGGTGGCAGGGTGGTCCCAAGGTACCTGTGGGTGAGTTTGCTGCTGGGTGTGTGTCTCTGGCTTTGCACGGGCAGTGTCAGCTGCCATCGTGTCACCAGTGTCCTGTGCTGGAGGGGTCTGGGGGGACTGGTCAGTGCCAAGCCAAAACCGTGCATTGCAAGGGAACAAGGTGCTTCATCCTCCCCAATTTCCCCAGCCTCTCCCGGGGCAGATGGTGGGGAGGGCTCTCTGCCTCAGCTTCCCACCGGAGAAGGTGTTACCTCCTCCTTGCACAGACATGCTCTGGAAGACTAGACATTGCTGCTACATGTGCAAGAGCCTTTTGCCCACAATGAGAAAAGACAGTGAGAGAGGGACCTTCAGCATTGCAGCAGCGTGGTGGCAGTGGTCTGCCCTTCTCCACCTTGGCTGCTGCCTGTAGGACACTCTTGATGGCTCCTGATCGTCGTCCCGCAGCGCCCAAGAGCTGCCAGCACTGGGGGCTGACACCGGCCGTGCAGAGGGAAGCAGAGGAGTCACAAGCTCATAGGCCAGTCTGGCCAACATCCCCGCTGCTTTTCTCCTCGAAGCTTGCTCTGGGGGTGTCCCCATTGCTGCACCTCTCTGACAAAGCATCTGAGGTGTAGAGCAAGGATGTAACAGTGCAGCGTTGGGGTGAACTGCCTGGGTTTTGCCCTGGAAAGATCATGGCAATGGATCCGCCCTCCCTGGTGCTCGCTGTGTTGTCCTACATCCCGGCTGCTCAGTGAACCCCCCGGGCATCCCTCTAGTTTGACTCCTGCCAAGATGTTGGCTGAGTTGTCCGGGTGACTGCTGCAGCTTTTGCAGAGCCAATGGGTTGTTTCTTCTCCCAGGGTTTGGTGATCGCGTCTGGAGGGCTGGGATGGATCCTGCAGCGGTACTTGTAGAGCCACCATGGCCTCTTTGCAGGCAACACATGGACCAGGTACTTTAGGCATCCTGCTGGCCCGGGAAGGGTTTGCTGAGTGGCTGGAAATCTCTGCATCACTTTGCAGCAGGTCCCTGAGTGCTGAGGCATCTCCATCCTTCCATCATCCAGGCAGCAAAGCCCTGGCTGCCCTGGTCTCATGGTGGGGATGGGGTTGGACTGAGATCCCTGAGTTCCTTTCTACCAGCCCCGTGGGATGCTACAAAATCATTCCCTGTCCTCAGACTGCACCATCCCTGCTTGGTGCACAGCAAAAAGTGTTGGAAGGGGAGAGGGGAGCAGTTGGTCCTGGGGCTGTCCTCACCCCACAGGTCTCAAGGGGCTCCACTGATCACACGAGGAGCTGCTTGAGAGTAAATAGTTGTCTTGGGGATGCTGCTGCTCTCAGGAAACAACTCCAAAGTTGCTACCATGGCCCTGACACCACTCATCGCTCATTCCTGGACGGGACAGGGTGAGAGGCCACCCCTGGGAATGGGATGCTGCCAGCAAGGGGTCTGAGGTGCGTCCATGACACTTGGCACCCCCTGGTCACTGCTGGTCCGCAGCCCGGAGTTGCCACATCTGCTCTTTCCTCCTGGCTTTGCCTTTGTTTTTGCCCGGTGTGTTGGGGTCTCTGCCTTTGCTGTCTGACTTCACTTGGTGTCCCTGTGGACTTGGCTTTACATAGCTCTGGTTGTGTTTGATTTTGGTGCCTTTAAAAATTCCTCTTTTTCTCTTCTTTATGTTTGCTGGCAGTTGATTTTTTCATTGATACATCCTTTCGCAACTGTCTGCATCTTATAACTGCTAATTTACTGCTGCCAACTTCCCCCGGTTTTAATTTATACAATATGTTTATTTTTACTGCAAATTTTTTTCTTTTATTCATAGCCAAGATAATTTTTAGCTAAAGACGCCTTCTTTTATGATCGCAGATTTATGAGATTTTGGCAAGGCCTTCTTAAGCTAGCTGTAATTACTCTTCATTATTTTTGTTTACATTTCCCCCCTAATCAATTTTTGTTAATAATCCCTTTCAACTTTTGGAAATTGCCCCTTTTCCACCTCCGGGTGTGTTTCTTTTTGGTGGGTGCAATAATCTCTTTCCACATACCTGGAACCAGGTTATGGCTGCCTGTACCTGTGCTCATCCTTGGTTCAGTGATGCCTTCCTCTTCAGCTGACAAAAGGAGGTTTGCTCTGCAATTGCCCACCTGGATAGTTTTGTGATGTAAGTGAGTCTCCACAAGCGTTGAGGTCTCCAGGATCCCATCCCAGTGGTAGTCTGGACCCCATTGTGTGCTCTCCTCCAGCCCCCTGAGCAGCAAAGGTGATTCATAAGCTGCTGTCACATTCTCTGGGCTGGTCTGCAGACTTGCAGCTACGTCCCAATGTGGATGTTCCCCACTCCTGTGCCAGTCACCGGTCCCCCAGGTCCTCGCTGCAGCCCCTGCAGGTGATGACAGCTCTGCTGAGGTGCAGACATGAGTCGTCCCCGAGATTTTAGCCCTGGAGGGCTTCCCTCCATCACAGCCCATTTCCTGCTTGTTTTAGGGATGCTCTTTCCTGATGGAGGCCAGCTCCTGCATGATGGGCAGCGCTGGGACAGATGGATGGACCACATCCCTCTCCCGGGCAGGGCCACCAGTGAGCAGGAGCCTGGTGGCATCCACTGGTGGAGCATCCCCTGGGTTCAGCCTGCTGCCTGGGGAGGTTCTGTCCATGTGTAATGAATTACCTGGGCATGAAAGAGGAAGCCCTCTCCAAGTATTGAAGATGGGGTTTGGTTTTCTCAAGGGAAGAAGCGTTTGCAGCTTGCTAAAAATACCCCCTGCCCACAGCTGCCAGTTCTGCTGTGGCTTTATCTGCAGCAGGGGGGTGGGGGGGACGCACGGTTTGCATTCCTGGCGTGGCTGCAAGTGAAGCCCTGGAGATACCAAAGGGACGGTGGCAGAGGGATGCTCTGGCCTCAGGAGCTACTAGAAGGAAGCGGAACTCCTTGTAAGGATTTTAGGATTTCCTATGTCGGTCCCGGTGAGAGGCGTCCTGTGGCCGGGGCCTGATCTGGAGCACCCCCCGCTGCCCCGCGCCCAGCCTAGGGCATGGGGCATCCCTCCAGCACTTGGCAAAACCATGCCTGCAGCTGGCCCTGCGGTTCCTCTGGCGCTGCTCCCGCTTGGAGCTGTCAAACAGAAGCAAATTTGCAGCCTGTCAGTACAAACAGTGAAAAGCAGGAACATTTGGCTGTCAGGTAGGTGCGGGGGCTGTGAGGAGGGCTCGGGCTCTGCACAGCAGCCCCGGCGCTGCTGGAGGAGTGGGATCGCGCGCAGGCACCGGCGTCTGGGTGCCCGGCTGCATGTGGCGCCTGTCGAGGGCTGCTCCGTGCTCACTGTTCACTGGGGGACTACCCAGCGCTGCTCGCTGGGGCTGGTGCAGCCTGGCTGCCTGTCCCCCAGCCATCTTCACCTCCCCAGAGCCGCCTTGATCTCTGATCAAGGCTTATAAATACTTTTAAAGGGTGGGTGTCAGGAGGATGGGGCCAGTCTGTTTCCAGTGGTGCCCAGGGACAGGACAAGAGGAAATGGGCACAAACTTGAATATGAGAAGTTCCACACAAGCATGAGGCGGAACTTCTTTGCTGTGAGGCTGCCCAGAGAGGTGGTGGAGTCTCCTTCTCTGGAGACATTCAAAACCCACCTGGACACGTTCCTGTGGGACCTGCTCTGGCAGGGGGTTTGGACTAGATGATATCCAGAGGTCCCTGCCAACCCCATGGGATTCTGTGATTCTGTGACATGACCTCATTGGAGGGGACTTGGTGGAGCAAGGTACACTCGGAACAGCCATTGGGGCTGCTGGCAGGCAGTGCTGGCACCAGCACAGCGCCCCCAGCCCTGGGCAGCAGGTTTGAGCATCCCTCCACTCTGGGCTGCTCCCTGCGTTGCTTTGCAAAGATACAGTCATGGAAAAAGTGAATTTGCCAGGGGCTAGTCCTGTTCTCTCATTATCCATTGCTGGACCCCAGTCCTGCTTCCCTTGCCCCCGCTGTGCCGGTGGCTCTGTGTGGCCCTGCCTTTACGAGCCAGGCACGGGGCTGTATGGCACAGCTGCGCGGCGCTGCGTGGTGGTGGGGCTTTTGCTGGGGCTTTGGCTGCGTTAGGAGATAATATCTTTCCCCCATAAATGTTATTACCCTGTATATGTTCAGGCAGGGAGGAGAGGGGGGTCACCATCTGTGTTTTCCAATAAAAGCAAATTAAAATTGAAGCCCATTAAGGATAGCTCAATTGGGATGCTGAGCAGGGCTCGGGAGCCTGCTGGGAACAAGTTACTTGCAGTCTGTGCCACCATGCAGGGTGACAAAACCTCATTTAGTGCCAGCAGTGCTGGGAGGTGGGATGGGGGCTTGCTGAGCACACTGACCCTACTCTGGGTGGGGGTGGCTGGTGGCACTGCCCTCAGGGAGAAGAGGAGACAGAGCTGGGCAAAGCCCCATGCCCTGGACTCATGTAGCTCCTCCTGGTCCCCTTAGTGCTCATGGCATCCGATGATGGGCAGGGGTTAGTGGGGAAAAGGGATGGACATCCCAAGCTGTGCACGTGCTCCTTACCTGATGATGCTCTGCAGCCTCCAGGCTTCCTGCTACATCCCGAATCTCTGGAGGTCGCCTGGCCCGTGTGGCTGGAGATACAGGAGCCAGAGTCTGGGTCTACAAGATGCTGCGTCTGGGATACAGAAGAGTGGGTCTGGGGTATTGAGGGGGACTGGACAGTGTGGCCCTGCACCACGGGCATTATGCCTTGTACCAGGTGGCCCCAGGGCACAGTGGTCAGAGCAGGTTATGATGTTATGAAGCAACTCTTTCCCCCAGAAGCTGCTGCACACCAGTGGTGATGGCTCCATGCTTGGGTTCCAGGGGTGACAGCCATATGTCCGTCTGTGCCACGGGGGTTAACCCTGTTCGGTGGCTGTGCCGTGATAACAGCTGGACTGTGGCAGTGCGGGGGTGGGGGCTGTTGTCTTCTTCCGGGCTGGAGCATCTTCAGAAGGAGCTTGTGGCCATGGAGTCTCCAACCTCATGGAGTGCCCCTGTGGCTCCTGGAGAGGAAGAGGGACCTGGAAGCTGTTGGGAGGGACATGACCTTGCTCCATCCTCCTGGGAGGTGACTCAGTGGGGAATTTAGTCGTTGCTAGGCTTTCCTGATGGGGTGGGTGAGGCAGGATGCTGGTGAAGACAATGTTTGCATAACCCTGAGATTCTGTCCCATAAGATGTCTCGCAGATGATGGGGTTGGTGCCACTGTAGGGACCGAGCCATTAGCCCTGACAGTAGCAATGGCTGTTAAATGTCTGCATCTGTGTCTTCTCTGTGTGGCTACTGCATTCCCGGCAGCAGCAGGAGGGCCTCTGCTCGCTGGCATTTAGCATCTGCATTGTCTCTTCCCAGCAGCCTGCCCTTGGCTGAACTCAGACCACCTACAAGTCCCGTCTCCTTTTGGGACAGACTCTGCCAGCAAGGACCGCAGGTGTCTGGTGCTGCCGGAGCAGCTTTCTAGGGTCCCTGAAGGTCTGTCAGGTTTCTGCTGGCCCCTGGGGCAGACTGTGTGAGGAGGCTGGGACCAGAGAGGATGCGTCTGCAGCAATGACTGAGAGCGATGTGGGAGCTGGATGGAGCAGGGTCCTCCCTGGCATGCAGCCTGCCCTGCAGAGACCCCAGGCTGAAAGATCACAAAATCTGAATTCCCAGCCCTGGCCCCTCGCAGCTGGGAGGCAGAACTGGGCCGTACCCCTCCCAGCCAGGCAGACGAGCGGGGCAATCCTTGGTGTTTGTCTGTCTGGCAGTGACAGTGGCTGGATGGGCTGACGCTCAGCTCGATTCTTAGCAGGACACATGCTTGCATGACTTGCAGGACCCCTGGGGAGGTTGAGTTGGGCTTTCCCCTTGGTTTTGGGCTTTTCCCTTGGTTTTGAGCTTTCCAGCAGTGGAGGAGATAGAACCATGCTGGGCAACGCCTGCAATGGCCAACAGCTTCAGAGGGAGAAGATGAGCTTGGAAGGGGAGCTGTGAAGCTGCTCTTCCCAGCATGATGGCTTTGGGTCATGACCACACTGGGCCCCGGGTCCTGCCTCACCCCATGGCATGCTGTATGCCCAGTGGTCAGGAGCAGCTCTGCTCCAAGCCCTGCTTGCCTTATTTTCCAGTCTAGAAAGGAGCCAAGGGCCTCAGTGCCCTTTCTGTATGGCAGCATCAGCCCCAGTTTTGGTCCCCTGGTCCAGTGCTGCATACGGTCAGACAGAGTGTGTGGGGGTCAGGGGAAGCCCCACCAGTAAGGCAGGGAAGAACACAGGGGGAGTTCCCAGTGGGGCTGCTGAACCACTGTGCTAAGGGCAGGGTGTCCTGTGGACATCTCGTTTGACACTGATCCTGTCTCCAGGAGTCACAAGCTGCTGAGCATCACTGAGTAGGTCACCACCCAGTGTGTCCCAACACTGTCCCCTTCTCCTTGCCTGCTCTGGGGCTGGCTGCTGTTTCACAGGCTTGCAGGTGGGCTTGAGTGATGTCCTGGTGAACTGAGGGGCCAGAAAGACTCCATGGCTCCCCAAAAGTGGTGACACCTTTCCCTTACCAGCGCTGTGCAGTATCTCTGGGGTCGGGCCTCCCTGCTTCATGATTTGCTAGCCCCCTGGCAGGTCAGAGGCACTTGGGATGATGGAGATGCTGGGCATCACCCTTATTCGTAGGTCTCTGAGTCTGGCTGGACCTAATTTTCCAGTAAAAGGCATTGAACAACCAGGTGCCCATCTGCTGGGTTTCTTGCAGCACTGGGACCACCAGTGTGACCCGATCGGACCACTGTTGGGATGGTTTCTGGGGCTCTGGGCTTGGGGTAGGATGCCTTCCGTCCCCATCCCAGCTCAGTCAACTGCTTCTCCTCGCTCCCTATCAATCACTCTCCCTCTTGGAGTTTAAGTGGATCCCTGAGTGAAGTATCCAAAATATCCTGTAGCCGCCGGCTCACAATGCAGCGTGCTGTTCCCCTGCCAGCGGGTCGGCCGGGGGGGATTGGGTTTCAGTTTGTTCCGCTGGCCATTGGCCAGGCAAAGCAAAGCTTGGGGCTGCAGGGAAGGGCCACTGGGTTTGCTCAGCCCTTCTCAGCTCTCACTGGTGAAAATATTATAATAAGGTTCCAGTAAAGCACAGGAGGCAGAGAGGGGCCTTTCAACTTCTGGAAGGGTAAATGGATCTATGGCAAGGGCTCCTTGGGGCGGGGGACAGACGGGTTTCTCATTAGCTGCCCCCCCAGCGTGGGCATGTGGTGACTGTGCCTGAGGCTGGGCTGGAAACATGATTTCAGGAGCACGTGTGCCTACTTGGAGGAGTTTGTCCCAAGCTGTGGCATCTCCAGTGCACATCCCGGTGTTGCTCCACCCAGCTGGGCTCTGGCTCTAAGCCTGCTCTGCAGCATCCCTCCAGCCTGGACTCCACTGATGAAGTGCGGTAGGTGGGCTTCCAGGTCACATCTGGGGGATGGTGACAGGGCACAGTCTCCCCTTCCACGTCTGCCTTGGGATAACTTTGTTCTCAGCCCATCAGAGAGGTCTGGACAACTTCTTGCCTGTTTTACAGGTCCTGCACTGGCCACAGCTCACGCAGTCCTGGGTCAACTTAGAAGCTCGCTCCCTGGGTTAGAAATGTTGTACCAGGATTAAAATGCTGGCAAGTTTCCTACCCTGAGGGAGGAGCTGGCGTGAGAAGTGAAAGGGGAAGGGAAAATGTTGTGGGTGGAAAAATGAGGGAGGAGGCTCCAGCTATCTGTGGGGCTATTTATTTGTCCAGCTGTTTCTTTATCTGGATGAGTTTGGAGCCTGTGAATGTGAAGGATTTGCCAGGACTTCTGAGAAACTTGGGGCCAGATGCTCTAAATTGGTCTAAATTGGCAAAACTCCATGGAAGTTATTTTTCCGGACACAGAGAAGTGTGTCTGCAATGTGCATGGCTCCTCTGTTAATCCCTTGCCCCTCTGGCCTCTCTGCCACTGTCTCTTGGTCTTGTCACTCTCCATCCCAAGTCCTGGCCATCCTGTGCTGGTGTCCCACAGCACCCAGCGTGATCCCAGTCCTGCCCTCCCCTCTCAGTACTGACCTGGCCAGATGGTCAGGAACAAGCTGGTGCAGCTGACACCTCCACACCCTTCTCACTTGTGGCTGAGTGGCAAGAAGACCACACAGGAGTGTAGGAGCTCCCCCATAGCAGATCATGGGCTTGACAGCATCTTAGTGTAGCTGTCAAGCATCTGGAGGTGGTGGTACATGATGCACCATCAGCAAGTTTGCAGATGACACCAAGCTGTGTGGTGGTGTCAATACACCAGAGGGATGGGATGTCATCCAGAGGGACCTGGACAGGCTGGAGAGGTGGGCCCAGGTGAACCTCATGAGGTTCAACAAGAGCAAGTACAGGGTTCTGCACCTGGGCCAGAACAATCCTGGCTATCAATACAGACTGGTGACGAAGTGTTAGAAAGCAGCCCTGAGGAAAGGGACTTGGGGGTGCTGGTGGATGAGAAACTGGACATGAGCAGGAACTTGCAGCCCAAAAGACAAATTGCATCCTGGGCTGCATTCAAGGAAGTGTTGCCAGCAGGTCCAGAGAAGGGATTCTGCCACTTTGCTCTGCTCTGGTGAGACCTCACCTCACTGTGTGCAAGTCTGGAGCCCTCCATAGAAGGACACGGACCTGATGGAGGGGGTCCTGTGGGCCATGAAAATGCTCAGGGGGTTGGAGCCCCTCTGCTCCGAGAACAGGCTGAGGGAGCTGGGGTTGTTCAGCCTGGAGAAGAG
>JAOTQQ010000008.1:8750008-8761139 GCA_026546715.1 Gallinago undulata
AGATTGGAGATTAGAAACAAGTTCTTTCCCATGAGGGTGGTGGAGCACTGGAAGAGGTTGCCCAGGGAGGTGGTTGAAGCCCCTTCCCTGGAGACATTGAAGGGGAGGCTCAAGGAGGCCCTGGGCAACCTGGTCTAGTTGGGGGTGTCCTTGCTGACTGTGGGGGGGGTCGGACTAGATGACCTTTGGAGGTCCCTTCTGGCCAGGACCATTCTATGATTCTATGATGCATCTTCAGATGCGGAGTGCTGGAGCTGGAGCCCTAGTGTGCCCTCCTAGCAAGCAGCGGTGCCGGCAACGGGCCCCAGCACGGGCAGAAAGTTGCTTATTGAAAGCGTCTTCAAAGTGAAAAGGACAGGCAGTTATCTCCTAACCGTCCCGTGGGGAGCAGCGCGGTTTCTGGTGGGAAGCGGGCCAGAGTTGCGTCTGCTGGTTTCGAGCAGCTGCAGGTTTATTTATAATGCCGTGGGTAGCATGTGAATCTGCAGATAAACACACGGGAGGGAAGAACACAAACAACAATATTGAGAAAACGCTGCTCCAGAGAGAGCATTTCACTGAGCTGCAGCTATCGCCAGCCACCAGAGGTGGGCCAGGGGCCAGACACCCAACCCTGCTGCCCCCACATGGCTTTGCTCCATGTCATCACCATCATTGCTGGGGGGGCTTGCTCTGTCCTGGATGCCAGGGGGGTCTTTATGGGTTTGCCAAGGCACCAGCCCCTCACCCTGTTCTTTGGTGCTGCCAAACGGGCAGGATGGCACCATAAAAGTGTTGGCTGTGACAGTAAGGAAAGCTGCAGAGCTTTCAGGTTGAAGCAGGCACCTTCTCCTCTCCATGGTTGGCAGGGTGCTAACAGTTGGGCTTGGGATTGCCCATCCAGAAATTGGTCCATATTTGTTGTCCCCAGCCCAGGATTTAGTCCTTTTGGGTGCCTGGAGCAGGGTATGAGCATGGGGCAGTCCACAAGTAGGGTCAGGAGACCTGCTGAGTGAGACATGGCTGTGGCAGCCCACCACAGGGTCACCATGGGTGCAGAAGAGCAGCCCTGTGGGCTCTGCTGCAGATGGAGGAGATGCCTCTGCATGATGGTGGGTTCCCATTCCTTGGGGCTTATCACACCTCATGTGGGGTTTGACCTGTAGCAGAACTCTGTATGACTGATGTGTTGGTGCCTGGAGTCACCCATCCACTCAGAGATGTCCATTAATATCTCCATGGTTATCATACCTTGCTGGCCAGAAGGAACCAAGGCAACTTCCTGCCCAGCATGTGCTCCTGCAAGATGTGATTCTCCAGCTCCTGGCTCATCCAGGACTGGGAAGGATGCAAATAACATCCTTCAGATCTACATCTTGGCAATTAGTCTTCAGAGGCAATTACCTTCCCTGGTAAAACTAAATCTTGTTCTCCATGTGTCTTACTGGGGTCAGCTCTCAGGCAAAGCTGTAGCTGCAATTTCCATCACAGCTCTGTTTGCTGCTCCTTTCTTTGGGTGTAGACCACAATCGATCCTCTTGCAAACTCTTCTTTGATGAGCTTCCACAGTCCCCCTGCAACAATAAAAACCTCCGGGAATTTCAAACTTTCTCGTGCATGGCTGATGTTGGTAGTAAGGCCTTGTCTTGCTTTCTTAAACCTCCCTGGTTTATTGGTTGCTAGTTCAGACTCTGTGCCAGCACATTTAGGATGGGATATCAGAGCAGGGCTTGGCTGCATCTTCATGGGGTCTTCCTGCCACCACATCCTCCCCACTACTGCCTCTCGGTGTGGAGATCTGATCAGGTCTGAGCCTGGGAAAGTGGCAGAGAGAAGCCACTGCAGATGGAGTCATTGAACATTGCTCCTGATTTTGTTTGATGGAGAAATGAACTAATGTGCTTCCTTTGAAAGTAAGAAACTGCTCAGGGATGAGGCAGTGACCTTCCTTGGAGGACCACATTACCTCAGGCGGAGGGTGAGGGGTGCTCAAGATATATGCGCAAGATAACTCTGTGGCATGTCGTTATTTGGGCAATAAGTTGTTTTGAAGTCAGCAACCAATGGATGGTGGAACAAACCCACCACCACCATTGAAACCCATCCTGGTTTCACACGCACTTTTGCAGTCAGTGCTGCCAACCAGGTTCACTCTGATTCATGCCCACCAGTTACTTACAATTTTCTATAATTCAGGCAACTGCTGCTAAATGCTAACATGCCAACCCATCTCCAAATGGACTTCAGACAGGGCAGCAATTTAGTAGAAAAGCTATGCAAAAAGGGACGTTTACAGCTGTGTGCAATGGGGACCACGGACTTGGGGCCCACCCTACACAAAGTAGGTTGATAAACAGGAGCCTCAAAGAAAGGAACCTTTTTTAAGGTGGAAGAATACGGAAGCTCAGCTAATTTTGTTATCTTGGAGATGATTCATTTGCCACCCTTAAGCACCACAAGAGGGAAAGGAGGTTTTGGACAGCAGAGGCTTTGTACAAGTAAAAGGAAATCTAATTGCTGGCAGCCGAACAGTGTAAATTCAAACTAAAATTAAGGGGAGGGGTTTTTTTATGAGAAGATAATTGACCATTGGAAAAACCTGCTTAAAACCTGTGAATTCTTACTTCTTCCAAGATGTCCTTGGGCCACCTGAGGTAGATGCGTCGCTCCAAGGAGATGTGCAGTCCTTCAGCGGAGGGCAAGGGGCAGCGGCAAGGGCTGTGGGCAGCGTGCCCTGCAGTGATGCTCTGGGCACAACATTTCCAGTGCACCCAGTT
The DNA here is from genome assembly GCA_026546715.1 of Gallinago undulata. NCBI lineage: Eukaryota > Metazoa > Chordata > Aves > Charadriiformes > Scolopacidae > Gallinago > Gallinago undulata. The sequence continues at coordinate 8,752,765 of JAOTQQ010000008.1, forward strand.
TTCATTAAATAAAAGGCTTATAAAAATGCAAAATGCTTCAAAATACTATATTTATTCAGGGAATTGCTTATACTCATTTAGAGTATATCTTCTTTTACGTTATAGTCACTGCTATTAATAGACTTGCTATGCACTGTCATTGATAGTTAAGATAAAGTAACATTTAAGGATTTTTTAAAGTAATGCAACTTTGAGCTAGCGCTGGGTGAAAAATGTTGTTTTCCTTTTAGATCAAAGTGCCACTGGTGTTTTAATGAAAAAGCCAGATACTCTGCTAAAATAAACACTATTATTGAACTATGTAAACAAATATCCAGTTTAAAAAGAAATTTCATAAATCTGAACAACAACATTTCTGGACTAGCTGTTTTCCAGAGCTCTTCCTAATGGGAAAATTTGAAAAGAACTATTTTTGCTTTTTACTCTTGGAATAAAACCAAATTTTGAAATCCTGGTTTCCTGTGAACTGGAAACTGCTAGCTCTAACCAGGAGTAACGAATGACCCACAGTCTGAAAATGATTTACTGCCAGAAGTAGGTGCAAGGAGCAGATTTGTGCCAAGGCGCTTTTGGGCTGGCCTATGGGAAATGGGGAGCTCACGTGTGCTGTAGGGTGGGCTGAACAACAGCCATTTCTGCATCCAGGCTTGTCTCTTAAGTGATGGGTCTGCCCAAAGCTGAGTTTGTTTTTGTTCAACGCAGTGAAAGTGGAGAAGGTGGAGATGATTTTGGGGGATTCATGGCAGGATGCTTGGTTTTTTGGTGGTGAGGAGAAACAACAGGACATGGTTCCAGCCAGTAATTCTCCATCGCTATTGGGGCCATGGGAATGGACACCATTTCATGGGTTATAAGATGGTAGCTGGAGATCTTACTATATTGGGATTCTCCTGGTTGAGGCATTAACATCCTGAATGCATGCGCTGAAATCTGCTGAAGGTTCACATTCTCCCTACAGAGCAGAGGGATAGAATTTCTGTGGGCATCACTTTGGCCTCAGAGACAGAATCTCTGGCTGTGCACTGCCCTGTACAGCCTGTCCCACAAGCGTCATGCTTTTCCTATGCCCAGACTCAGTGTGTGGAAACCTTTGGGGGGATTTCTAAACCCCATTTCCTAAACACTTGGATATTGTCCTATTTTCTCAAAACTTCAGCATTGGTACAGAAACCCTCCAGTGTTGCAATGAGCATGTAACTGCAGAGCTGGAGGATGCAGTTACCCAGGCTGTGGAAGCCACTCATGGAGATGTCTGTGTGGTGCGTTTCTGATGGGGCCATCCAGCCTGTTCCCCTGCTGGATGGAGAACACCCACATGTGTTAGTCCAAGTATTGAGGGACCATAACCCAAGCATCCCTTCTCATGCCATTAGTGTGGTGTGGTTAGGCCAACCCATAATTATTTGGGATGGAAAAAGACTTCAGTGCTGGAAGTGTGATGAGCTGTAGAAAGGATGAGGAGGCTTTGCTGCCTGCGTGGCTTAGGGAGACTTCTCTGTGCTGGGCGGCTGTAGCATTGCCTGACATATTTCAACCCAAATCACCTGGAAAACCAGCTTTAATGTTGGTTTAATTTTTTAGTACTTTTAAGTCCTAAAAGTGCTGTTCCTTCCTGTGTGCTACCGCATCACCAAGGGTTCTACCTACCGTGCAAAACACTGAGAAAAAAATATCCCACTCTTGCAAAAGAAACTGAAAGGTGATGGAGGAAACACACTCAGGCTGGGCTCCTCATCTGCAGCAGCAGAGCTGCTTGAGGGCTGTGGTACTCTCATCTTGGGTTCTGAGGAGGAAAGTCCAGCTGGGCTGGTGGGTGGAAGAGCATGTCCCCCCATGCATTGCAGGAGACAAGGGGGCCAGGGAGCAATGGACCATGGATGGGGAAGCAAATGGGTGGAGGGACCTATGCTGGGCTCCTCCTCACCTGAGAGCTGGCCAGAGAGGTCTTGGTGCAGGCTGGGCAGGCTGCTCTCCACTTCTTTGCCTTTCGCCAGCCTCATGCCATTCACCAGATGGCCACTGACTCTTTGCTTCACCTTCCTCCTGCAGAGACGCTGATGGACTCCACAACGGCCACGGCAGAGCTGGGCTGGACGGTACATCCTCCTTCAGGGGTAAGTTATCCTGTGGCATTACGGGGGCCTGGAGCCCAGTCTGGGGTCTCCTGCTGCACATGAACGTAGGTGGGATGGCTCAGTGAAAGTCACCCACTGAAGCAAAGTGCCTTGGCCACGTAAAAGGTCCAATAGGAAGAGCACGGAAGAGGATGACAATTGAGATTTCCTGTAGTTTTCTAGGAACTGAGACTTCGAAAAATTACCCCAGTACTGGAGGAGTGTAATTCTTACCCTAGAGCATCAGGACAGCATGATGTTGGAGATACTCTGCATAAAGCTGATCTGCAGTCAGCTAAAAATCATGGAGAGGGAGAAATGAAATGCCAAGGCCACCATCGTTTGTCCCCAGTAGCTCACTTGTTATCGCATGGCCTGGCACTTGTAGCAGAAAAGGATGAGGGCATTGGCCTGCGAGGTTGCACCCACAGCAGCTATTTAATCAAATCCTGAAATGACTGTCCTGGCTTGTCATGGAGGGACATTTGCTGGCTCAGCAGCAGCTGTCTCTCTGCTTTACTGGTGCCAAGCGTCCCCAGAGTCACATACCAAGACCACCCAGAACAAGCTACTTTAAAGAAAAGCCTGGACAAGGCAGTGCATCTCTGCACTCTTCCACTCCTGACACAAAAAAACAGAGTGGCCCCAGCCACTTCCGTGTCCCACAGGGTTTGTGTGGCACATCAAGGTACTTCAGAGCATCCTGCCCTGCTCCGGCTGTGGTGGCCGATGTGCAGCCCCAGTCCCTGACACCCCCAAACTGCTCTCTTGGGCTCAGGTGTGCAAATCCAGCCTGGCCAAAGCCTGGAGATGCTCCCTATCCCCTTGTGTGGTGGTGGTCGCTCGGGTTCCTTCTGCCCTCCGTCCACCCTCTACCGGGGCTAGATGAAGACATTTCTGCGGACCTCACCCTGGGGCTGACAGAAAAATCCCGAGCTGAGCCGACTTGGCAGAAGAAAGGAAACGGCCAAGAAAAGCCTCCATTGGGGAAATTAAACCTGGCTGCAGAACAGCCAGGCCGCCCTGCCGTGCTGGGGCACGGGTGCTGCCGGCACTGCTCCTCCATCACCATGATAAAGCCCTGCGCCCACCCGGCCAGCCCCCAACGCCCACCCGCCCGCCGGAGGGGGATGAAGGGCCCACAATAGGCGGGAGCAGAGGTCAAGTCTTTTTCTCTCCTCGCCCAGCCTTTCTTGTTTGCGGTGTTTCCATATGTAAAGCACGCCTTGCTCCCGGCTCCCCAGCCCCGCGGTAATGAGGCCTGGGCCTGCTGGAGGCCGTCTCCCCGTGTTATTGTGCTGCCTTCTTCTTTTGAGCTCCCGGCATGTTAATTAGAGAGCGAGGAGAAAGGGAAAGGTTTCTAATTAAGCGTCGAGGAAGCTCAGGGGCTGGTGCATGGGGGTGACTTTCTATCCCAGCTGAGAAAAGGGAGCTCGGGAGCCCCCTGCTCGCTGCTGCAGGGATGCGGGTGGATGCTGGGGGTCCTAAGCCAGCCCCCAGGGTGGCCCCTGGCGGGATGGAGATGCCCTTCTGGAAAGGCCCGCGCAGTCCCAGCATTGCTGGTGGGATCACCTGCCATCCCCACTGCCGGGCATGTCCCTGGGGAGCACGTGGCATGTGTGGTGCCCTGCGCTGTGCATGCCATGGGTGACAGTGCTACAGCACCTTCACAGCTTCTCCCAGCGTGGCCTCGTGGCCACTGGCAGGACGAGGCAGGGAATCCTACCCATGGTAGGTACCCAAGGTTCGGTGCAGCCAGCATCACCAGGAAGACAGAAGCTGCTGGGTACTTCTGTTTATCGCCTCTTTGGTGAGCTGAAAGCTCAAACAGTTGCTTTTTCCCTGGCTGCGGAGCTCCCATGCCGCTTGTAGGTGTCCTGCCTCCACCGTCTACTCTTCATCCCCAAGCTGGAGAGACTCTTCTTCCATCACATGCTGCTCCTGCCAGACCAGGCTGAGCTCTTCAGGCTGGTATCCTGAAGAGGCCCTGGGAGCCGTGCAGGCGTGGATGGGGTCGGGGTAGTACGGGGCACCTCCGGGACTCGGTGGCTGATACGCTTTTGTGGAGTGGGTGTCAGGAGAGCTCCAGGCAGGGGGAGCTATGTCAGAGGCAGGGCAGTGCCTTGTCCTTGATTCCTTGTGCCTTGTCTTTGATGCCTTCACCCCTCTCCCAACCGGTGCCCTAAAAATCAGGGATAACCTGCAATTTTTCATGACCAGGCTAAATTTGTCTCTGGAAAATAAAGAAAACACACACCCCTGCATTTTTCTTTTCACGCCTCCCCCAGTGATCGCAGAAGGTTTGCAGCCACTGCCGATCAGGAGGGGTTGGAGCTGTTTGGAGATCTTCCCTGACAGCCTTCTGGTGGGCTGTTAGCCTTGAGGTGCGAGGAACAATCTGTCTCCCGTCCCCACGGTCCCGGCTGCTCTTGTGAGGCCATTTTCAGGCTGAGGGGCTGGGGGTGCTCTGCTCCCACAGCGTTTTCCCTGTGGACCTCCATCCCAGCACGAGTGCCAGATCCAGGCTGTGCTGCTGCCCTGCCCTGGGTGTCACCATCCCGCATCCAGGGCACAGTTGTGCTTGGGTTTTCACGTCTGTGGGAAACAGCTCAGCTTCCACTTGAGGTTTATGAACAAGTTCAGGAGAAGCCGTTCCAGCTAGCTGGGACTGTGTCACACGCTGGACCCCAGTCCCTACTGCCAGCATCATGAGGGGGCTGCGGGTGGGGAGGGGGCAGCACAGGGAGATGTTCTGCCCACCAGAAAGGGCTGGGCTGGGCGAGATGCTCTCAGGAGCTTGGTGAGAGTTTCTCTTCCCACAAAGACTCTTTCCCATCTGGTGGCCCTGCAGAGGAGTCTACAGGCTGCAGCTCTGCCCTTGCCTGGTGCATCACCCACCCTGAAGACTTCCTATCCTACAACGGATGGAGACGACAACAAGCACAGAAGGATTTGGCAGAAAACAGCCTGTGGAAAAAGCAGGGAGGTGGGCAGGGCCAGGAGGTGTGACAGCAGCCCTGAGCTCTGCAGAGGCTCCTCCAGAGCTGACAGAGTCATCTCATAGTCAGTCATGAGGAAATATGTCAGCTCCAAGCTATCCAAGCTGAGAAGAATGTTCCTGTCATGCCACAGCTCACAGGACATCCCATAGATCCAGTTTAGGACAGCTGGGGCAAGGACCTGCAGGAGGGACCCCAAAGCATGTTGGCCTTTGCAGGGGCAGTGATAGGAGCTACCAGCAGGATTTAGCCCAGCATCTTCCCTTCTGCGTATACACAACAGGGTCTGCCAGGCTGCCATAAACCTTCTTTCCCACCTCTGGGTAGAGACCGCTGGCTACTGGCCCGGCCACTGCCGGCCACCCGTCCCAGTGCTGGGCTGCAGCCGGTGAGGAGGTTTTATGGCCATATTACTCACTCCCGAGAAAGTGGGTCCCGTCTGCCACATCTATAACCGTAGTGGCACCAGGCTGAAGGCATTGCGTTGCTTTGCCATGAGGCTCTGCCCTGCGGTGCAGCCCATGGTCAGGAGCCCCTGCTAAAGACATTACTGCAGAGGAGTTGTGTGGCCCCCACTGTGCCCTGCCACCCTGCAGAGACACTTCACCCTAAATCCAGGCATGGCGGCGAGGTGGCCTCGAGCTCTGCTGAGGGCTTGGGCCACCTTGTCCCCATGGAGCGGAGCCTGCCCAGCATCACAGGGTGGGTCAAGCCCTGCTGAAGCAGGACAGAGGCATGTAGGTAGAGGGTGGCTGAGGGGGTGCTGGGGTGAGATGCTGGGCACCCATGGACAATGGGGTGGGCATGGTGTGGGGCACAGGTACAGTGAGAGCCTGTCTGCTTGGCATGTGGTGGGGTTGGGAAGAGGCAAGGTGGGTGGGGAATATCAGTTTGGTGCAGCCCCTTGACTTTCTGTGTCCTGTCCGCAGTGGGAAGAGGTGAGCGGGTACGACGAGAACATGAACACCATTCGCACCTACCAGGTGTGCAACGTCTTTGAATCCAGCCAAAACAACTGGCTCCGGACCAAGTACATCCGGAGGCGAGGAGCACACCGTATCCATGTGGAGATGAAATTTTCTGTGCGGGACTGCAGCAGCATCCCTAATGTACCAGGCTCCTGTAAGGAGACTTTTAACCTCTACTATTTTGAGTCAGACTTTGACTCGGCCACCAAGACTTTTCCTAACTGGATGGAGAATCCTTGGATGAAGGTGGACACAATTGCTGCCGATGAGAGCTTCTCACAGGTGGACCTAGGTGGACGGGTGATGAAGATTAACACTGAGGTGCGCAGTTTTGGGCCTGTGTCCAAGAACGGTTTCTACCTGGCCTTCCAAGACTATGGGGGCTGCATGTCTTTGATTGCCGTCCGTGTCTTTTACCGCAAGTGTCCCCGCGTGATCCAGAATGGGGCCATCTTCCAAGAGACCCTCTCGGGAGCAGAGAGCACCTCTCTGGTGGCAGCCCGGGGGACATGCATCACCAACGCGGAGGAGGTAGACGTGCCCATCAAACTGTACTGCAACGGGGATGGCGAGTGGTTGGTGCCCATCGGCCGCTGCATGTGCAGGGCGGGCTACGAGTCGGTAGAAAATGGGACCATCTGCAGAGGTAACCACTTGCCTTCGGCCTCGCTCCAGGCACTTCCCTTGCTGCTGGTGGGTTGTGCTGGTGGTAGCAGTGGGGACTGGCAGCTGGGATCTGCACGAGCTGCCTGGGAGTGACCTCCTTGGGCAGGGTGGGAGAGGAGTGGGAAGGGATGTGGGAGAGGATCATGTGTGTGGATGTGGAGTCCTTCCTGCCCTGGGCTCATCCATCCATTGCAGAGGCTCTGTGTTACCTCTGGGTCCTCAGAGCCACTGGGTCCAGGGGTGCCGGCCTGCTGCTGGTGCCCTCCATGCTCTCCAGGTCTTGGAGGGGCACATGTGTGTGAAGCCATGGTGTGTGCCACCCATCTGCAGTCACCTTCCAAAATACTGGGGCTGCTTTCACTTTGGTTTGTGCCCCGGGCCCTGGCATGGGCTGAAATGCTTCTGTGGTGAGGGGAGCAGGAGTGCAGGCACCCAAAGGTGGTGCGGTGGGAGGGAGCAAATTGTCTGCAGCATTTTCCTGGTGAGGTACCAATGGCGCAGGGTGGGACATGGTCACCAGCAGTTTAGGTCCAGGGTCACCTCTCCAGCTTGTGCGCCCCTGAGCCTGACCCTTGAATTTTCTCAGCAGCCAGGGCTTGCCTGCCCTGTAGATGTTCTCCTGCCCTCTAGATATTCTCCTACCCCTGAGATGTTCTCCTGCCCTATATGAGTTCTCCTGCCCCTATAGACGTTCAAAACAAAGTCCAGGAACACCTGCTCAGCTCAGCTGAGCACTGTGGAGCCATCGCGGTCCTGGACAAGTGAGAGGTTCTGCATCACCCTCCCTGACAGCACCATGCCCAAACTCATCTCCATGCTCCTCCCCAGCCCCATGTGGGCCTGGGGAGGGAGAGAAAGGAGATGCTGGGAGAGAGATGGAGACCTGGGAGCTGCATGTCTAGTGGGCACCTGCAGCTGTACCATGCCCAGAGCAAACCATGGTGGCTGGCAAACGGACTGTTTTCCCCCCTGTCCATGCTGAACATCAAAATCCCATTACAGTTTCGATAGCATCGGCACACTCTGAGCAGAGCTGGGGCTTCTCTGAGATCAATTATAGATACGTCGGTGGGCATTGAAGAGCCCAAGGAAGGAGAGGTCTCCTCTCTTCTTGCTGTGGGAAGGGGTGGCCGTGTAGGACCGAGCAAGCCTGGGAAAGGTGCTGGTCTGTGGGGATACAGACACTGCGGAGAGGGGGACGGGCAGTCTCTGGCCATGCTTGGTTAGCACTCCAGGTTGGATTGTCCCCTTGGAGGGGACACTGCGACTTCTGCTGGTGGTTGGGCTGCTCACACGTCAAGCATCCTGATGTGCTGGGGGTGTAATTTTATGGGGGTGTTATTTAATATCTGTGCTTTGAGCTACTCCTCACCAAGCTACTGAACATCTCCTCCCACTGAGCAGGGGCTGATCAAGTGTCCTCCAGCTGGGAACAGGGACAGCAGAGACTGCTGCAACACAGGGAGTCTGGCTAATCCCAGCCTGGAAGGGAAGATCGGTGTTTTATGACACCCAAGTGAAGCATTTCTAGCAACATCAGAAAGCCAAAATGATTTCACTGAATTTCACTGAATTATTTTTAGAGTTGGAAGGGACCATAGAGATCATCTAGTCCAACTCCCCTGCTG
>JAOTQQ010000008.1:8771087-8783830 GCA_026546715.1 Gallinago undulata
AGAATGACTTTCCTGAGAGGGTGGTCAGGCCCTGGAACAGCCTGCCCAGGGAGGTGGTGGAGTCACCATCCCTGGAGATATTTAAGAAACTTGTAGACATGGCCTGTGTCTGTTTGTGGATGGGTGTCGTGGTTTGTTTTGTTTTGGGTTTTTCTGTGTGGTTTTTGTTTTGTTTTGTTTTGTGTGTTTTGTTTGGTTGTGGTTTTTTTTTTTTGGTTGGATTCGATGATCTCAAAAGTCCCTTCCAACCACGGCCTGCCCAGGGAGGTTGTGGAGTCACCATCCCTGGAGGGATTTCAGAAATGTGTAGATGTGGCACTTCAGGGCATGCTCTAGTGCCCGAGACTGTTGGTTTGTGTGTGTCTGTGGGTGGGTGTGGGGTGGTTTTTGTTTATGGAGTTTTTTGTTTGGTTGTTTGGTTTTTTTTTATGTGGTTGGACTTGATGATCGCGGAGGTCCCTTCCAACCATGAGTATTCTGTGATTCTGTGATTCTGTTTGGCTTGGAGGGAGCTGTGACGAGAAGGAGGAGGCGGTGCCTGGGGCTGCCCAGGCAGTGGATGTTGGAGCTACTCTCTCATGCCAGCTGTCACCCAGAGGATCCCTGTAGCTGAAGGCATGAAGCTCAGGAGGGTTTACTGCTCTGCAGACGCTTCTGCTGCAGGCCTTCCCTTGCAAGATGGTGAGCAAAATTAATCCTGAGCCTTTTGGCACAGCCCTTGTTAATGAAACATGAAGAGTAAAAGCGGGGAAAACAAGATTAGGAGAAACATTCGGGGAATGACTCACACCCAGAGAAGCTTCTCGTTCACTTTTCCCTCCTGCACACCCCAGGGATGGATTAAAATTTGCCTGCGTTTGCCATTGCATTGCTACTTGCAGTCCACAGCGCACTTCCCAGCACGTGGGGCCTCGCCAGCCTTCCTCTTGTTTGGAGGAGGCAAGCGATGCTGTAATTTTCAGCCACCTTCGCAAGCACAGTGGTTAGGCTTTTACCATCACCTGCGTTAGCCTGGACATTGATCTGAGCAATAATGTTGGTGTTTTACTCTCAATTTACACCCTAGGGGCGGACCTGTGGCACAGGCTGAAGAATACGAGGTAGGGAAGCTGTTGTAGGAAAAATAACCTCTAGGCTTTTTCTGGCTTGGGCTTCCAGCTGCGGCAGCGCAAATCCAAGCCTCGGAAAGGTCTGGGGCTGGAGATGGCAGAGCACACCACGTCACCGACGGTGCTGCTGCCGCGGGTTGTTCTGCTTTCTAAAGAGGATTAGGCGGTCAGAAGAGGAACTTTATCATACCCACTGCTTGCTGGCGTTGCCACCATCAATGTCGTTAATTTGCAAATAGAGTGACACATCTAAGCATGTGTATCTTCAGGATACCCTATAATTAGAACTGGTCTTTTTTTGCTTCTGGAAAGGTTTTTTCTGTCTGGCTCAGATGGAAGCGCTGCCAGTTTGTTTTTGTTTCTCTTGAATTAAAGCGCTGCTGCTCTTTCCAGGATTTCCCAGGCAAAAATATGCGCATGGTGGGGGGGGAACCTGCCCAACACGCGCGGTGGTTCCTCCAGGACACGTCGAGCCCAGTGCACGTGCACGTCACACACAGCCTCTGCGTGCTCAGCTGCTCTAATGATTTTGGTTGCATTTGGCTCCCTGCACCTCCGCAGGGGCCACGGTGGGGATCTGCCCGCGCGCGAGGGCTGGTTTTGTGGTGTTCCCAGCTGCGAGGCAGATAGGGAGCAGAGCGTGGGAAGAGGGGTTATGTGTGGGAAAGCAGTCAGACCATACCATGCAGAGCTGAGCAGAGGGTTCGGGCTGGATTCAAGTTGCTGGTTTGCTGCTCAGTCCTGCCTAAAGAAGAGAGGTTCACATGGCACATTTCTCCGGCAGCAGGTTGCCTGACACTAGGTGCGCCAGCCTTGCCTGCTGCCCTGAGAAGGGGGTCAGAAGGGCCTTGGTGGAAACCAGGAGGAGGTTCTCGAGGCAGGGCTGGGGTAGCAGGACAAGTGGGACCAATGCTGCTGCGCCAGCCTGTGTTGCATACGTTTGGGGGGCGGGGGGGCCTGAGATGGGGTTTCCATGGAAACCAGAGCTGTGATTTCCTGCACACCAATGCGCTGGAAGGCCAAAAGCAAATGTGGGTGGGAGGGAAGAAGCAGCTTATGGTGGGCAATAAGCCATCCCCAGGGATCTTGATCCCTGAGCGCAGAGCAGAGGTGGGAAGAGGGACATTTCAGTACCCTGAGCTCGCATGCTGCCTCCCTGGAGCTGGGACCGTGGCTGGGAGCAAGAGCCAGCCCTGGCGGAGGGCTCTGGGGGGACACCATCCATACGTACAGGTGTCTGGTGTGCCGTGTCAAGAGACGAGTTGACATGGTGCTCAGGGATATGGATTAGTGTTGGGTGGTGTTTTGTGTGGTGTGTGTGGGTGGTGGGTTTTTTTGTTGTTTTTTTTTTTATTGGTTGGACTAGATGATCTTAAAAGGTCCCTTCCAACCTAGGTGATTCTGTGATTCTCTGATTGTCTGCTGCTGCTGTGGTGAGGGCTGCTGTGCCCAACATGAACTTGCAAGGATGTGGCATCACACAGAGCTCCATGCCAGCCCAGGATGCTCGCTAACAAGCAGGATTAATTAATTAGCTCAGGAAAAGCTGCAGCAATAGCACTCTTGGCATTTGGTCTGTGGGCTCTGCCTGTCTGTATCACCTCTGGGGGCACCGCGGCTTCTCCAGTGAGGTACCGCGGGCTGCAGAAGGGTGACGAGGGCAGATCGATGCCAGCCAGGGTGGAGGTGAGATCCCCAAGCAGAAACATATGCAGACTTGTTGAGCAGGGCAGAGGGATGCCTTCAGACAGCTGCTGGGGCTCGACACAGGCACATCTGGCTCAGATCTGGTGAAAAGCGTGAGGCTTGCAGGAGTCCCCGGTATTTTGTCCCACTGTGAGCCGACTTGCTGGATCCTCCTTGAAGTGCAGCCGTGCACATCCCTCGTGACCTGCAGTTGCCTGGCATTGCCCGGGCACCACTGCATCTGCACCGGTGGACTGGCATCCCCGCGTTCTCGCTGACACATGCCACCTTTGAACCTGCAGGCTGGGTTGTGGCTGCAGCAGCAATGAGTGCTGGAGCTGCTAGCAGACTGGAAATGTCTTTTGTCAAAGCTTGAGATGCCTCCAACCTCCTTTAATTAAAGACAATTACTGCTTTCAGCCCCTCTTCACAGCTCAGCTGGGTTGTTTGCAAACACACAGCTGCGGGAGTCTTTGTGCCCTCTCCAAGACACACAGAGGTTTCTTTATCACCAGCATTAGGGCTAGTGAGCGGATGAGGAGGAGGAGGGCCCCCCCCGGCCCTGGCTCCCAGGGTGTTTGGGGCCAGCACAGGCTCTGCAGGGCAGCCCTGATGCCCGTGTCCAGCCCTCCCAGCAAAACCTTCTTGGGAAGATCAGCTTCTTCCCAGGGTGCCAAGAGAAATGAAGGGGAGTGAATGGTGACAGAAGCATTCAGGCTGCAGAGGAGGTGGCTCTTGCCCTGGCTGCAGAGGTAGGACCGAGCAGCCGTGGGCTGTGAGCTCTGAATACCTCCTTTTAAATAACTCTCTGCTGAGTTAGTTAGCTGTGACTTTGCACACTGGTGTAAAGAGGCTGCTCTGCTGAGCTGCAGGAGCTGCACCAGGCAGGCCATATCTGTGCTCTCTTGACCAAACCGTGCTCAGAAAAAAAATATCTGAAACCTTCTGTAACCAATAACCCACTTTTCTGTGCTTGAATAACTCAGAGGCAGCCAAATGGAGCCTAACCAAACTTTCCAAAACAGTCAGGGCTGGCACAAGAACAAGCAGCATCCACTGTAGCTCTCTGGATGCTGTTTCCAAAAATACAAGCCCCAGCGCAGTGGTGGTGCGTGAAGCTGTCTCGTAGCCGCAGCTCTTATGCGGATCCAGCCTCGCTCTGCCGTGCTGCATCCAACCCCAGATGCTGTGGCCAAGGCCAGGGCTTCTCCGTTCTCAGGTGCTAATGGTGTCCTTGGGGAGGAGCTGGGGCAGGAGAGGCTAGCATGCAGGCCACCGCCTGCCTTGGAAGCGTTTGGTTGTTAAATCTGAATGGTAAGTGCTTAGACTTCAGGCTCAGGGGAGCCGAGATTCTTTTTTGAGCTACTAACAGCCTGACACTGCTCTGTCTTCTCAAATTCATTTTGCAGCTTCGATTCCCTGGCGAGCACTAATCACTGGGCTGAGCATGAAGGGAAACATACCCCTCAAATGGGAAGCCCAGAAGCTCTTTCCCCTTAAACAGCCTCTCTGTGGATATCTTTGATCTGGTTTAGGGTGGTTTGTTATTCTACAGAAGGCTCTTGGAGGCCAGCAGAAGAGTTGGAGCAGCCTCTTAGAACAGGTTTAAATGCAGGTACTGTGGTACGGATTTAGCGTGGGTGCTGGATGGGCAAGGTCAGACACCCATTGCAAGGGCAAAGACAAGGGCTTCAGAGATCCTGGAGCTGCAGCGTCACATTTGTGGGATGCTGGGGCCTGGGGAACACAGTCTGTGGTCCTTAGTGCAACATCATGGGATGCTGGGCTTCCAGCGACGTGGTCCACGGTCCTTAGTGCAACATCATGCTGCAGGTCCTAGTGCTCTCACAGGAGACCGTAGTTGCCCTTAGCCCATCGGCTGGGGTGCTCTGCTCACAGACAGCTCAGTAGAGCAAGGGAGTTTCATTTGGCAGCCCCTCCAGCCTCTCTTCCAGGTGTTGGTGTTGTTAACTAGGCTCACCAAAGGTGTGTATTTGGGTCTGGAGTGTGCATTAGAAATGGGCATCCTCCAGGGCATGTCCCTTGGGAAACTGCTGGCTGCAGTTCTTGGTAGCTGGAGGTCCCATGGCTGCTGACCAGTTGGTCTGGGCAGATCCAGATCTGTGGATCAGGAGGTGTCCGAGAGAGTTCCCCATGTGTTGAGCATGACTGCGTGTGTGGTGGAAAAAAATAACTTTTCTGGAAACTCCTTGGTGTTTGCAGATGTCTGTGCTGGCTAGACAGGAGGAGAAATAAGGGATGGATAGAGTGCTGATTCCTCCTGTCTTCTGGCATGCAGTTCACATTTTTGGTGCCCACGTTGCTTTGTGGCAGTAAGTTATACAATTTAATTTTGAACCATGTTAAGAAATATGTCCTTGCATACTGTAAAGAAATTGTAAACAGTCTATTCCCATTCATGTCTCCTATATTCCTGATGGCTTCATATACTTCCCTGAGTGGTCTCTTTTCACATGGAAGGTCCTGAGTTGATTGTCTCTCCTTATGGAAGCTGTTCTGTATTCCTGGTCACTTTTATCATCTACATCATGACCTCGTGTAAGGGTGACCATCGCTGCAAACACTGCAAACACTGTTCAAAATGTTCATGCAATGGCTTAATAACATTCCTGTTTTGCACTGGGTTCCTTTCTTAATAATTCCTTACATTTTCTCTTTTTTTTTTGATGATGGATGAGCTTTGAACTGATATTTTCAGAGAATTATGTCTAGTGCTGCCGAGATCTCCTCCCTGCATGTTAATAGCTAATTTAGTGCCCATCATTGTGTTTGTATAATTAGGGCTCTTTTCCCCCAAGTGCATTAGTTTCCTTTTGTCATCACTGAATTTCATTTGCCGTGCTATTGCCCAGTCACTTAGCACCCTGAGATCTCCCTGTCACTCTTTCCCAGTGGCTAGAACTCTGGTAAACCCAGCTAATTTGGGGATGTCAGGAGGCTACGCCGTGTCACTCATCACCTCTTGCTCCAGCCTGCAGGTGGGTGCTTGGCATGGCTCCTTGTTCCGGTATCTTCAGCATCTGCATGAATATGTGCGTTCATAGGGATGTTATTCATGCATTATGCAAAGGCTGGTCACCCTTGGTGGGCCTGAACTCTGGATGCCACAAGGGAACATGTCACGTTGCCAGGATTTTCTGTCTGCATGGTGGTTTTTTGGACATACCAAGCTCTGTTCTAGATCTCAATCCGGTTTCTGCAACCACTATTAGGCTAGCAGAGTCACCTCATCAGAGTCTGAGGAGGCTCTTTCCCAACGTCTGAGCATCTGTCAGAGGAGGGTTGCATCACATGCTGTGTAGAGAGGTAGAAGAACGTAGCTTTGACTAGCTGGGCTGCTCAGCCCTTGGCTGGAGCTTGGCACAAGGAAATCTCAGCGACGTGGAGGGAACCTGCTGAGGAAGAACCAGAGAAGGGATCTAAGCACAGCTACAGCTCTGTGCAGGGCAATTACAAGAGGATGGAGCTAAGCCCCCATCAGTGGTGACATATCGCATAGGAAGGGACAACAGCCACAAACTGCAGCTTGAGAAGTTCAGGATGGGCTTTGGAAAAGCTGAGACAGTTCCTGGGAGAGGTTGAGCATCACCATCCTCAGGGATTTCCAAGGCTTGGCTGCACACAGCTACAGCTGCCCTGATTTAGGGCTGGACTCAGTAGTTGGCCTGGGCTGGACTCAGTCCTTGTATGGGCTGGAGACCCCAGAGACTTCCCACCAGTACTGCTGGGATGCCGTGAAAAATCATGTGCCAGGACCATGGAGCCAGCTTGACCTGAGCACCACCTCTGCATGAGAGGTGTATAGAGAAACCTTGTTAAGGTGCTGAAGCCAGCTTGTGGTCTAAATACATTCCTCAGGTGCTAAGTGTGGCATGTGGGGACAGGAGACCCCACCACGGGTCAGCAGCACTTGGAGCCAGACCTGCTGTAACTGCATCAGGCAGGGAGTTGAATATCTTTGCTGACGAAACCTATGAAACCATGAGCGGAAAGTGAGGAGGCTAAGTCACATCTCATACAAAGAAGTTAAATGCAGAATTGGCACATCCTGTAGACTGAGGTAAAAAAAAATGCCTCCATGTGAGCAGACCCAGGCAAGAGGGGTGGCATTCAATGTGGGGACACCCATTTGCTGCAGGCTGTGGCAGCCACCCTGCTCTCCACAGGTCAGGAGGGATATGAGAAATGAACTGGAGGATGCATGGTCCCAAATGCTATGGAAAATGCCCTCCCATTTCAGAGGGACTGAAAGAGCTCGATACAAATCTTCGAAAGAAGATTAAAAGGTGAGATGAGGAAACACCAGCCTCTAAAGGGCTTTTTAATCTGGCAAAGAAAGGGGTAACACGAAGTGGTAGGGTGAACCTAAAGCTAGACAAATAAAAAAAAATTAGGCATGTGTTTGTAAGTGATTAACCATGAGAGCAAGCTAATGAGAGAAGAGGGACTGCTCCATGTTTGGGAGTATGTAAACCGAGACGGTTCATTGCAGGGTGTTGGGCTTCAGCTGAGGACCAGCCATTGGGCTCAGCAAAAAGCACCTGGATAAAGTGGGGCATACTGGCGTCCCAGAGGCCCCAAACCTGCAGAAGGCTGTAGAGAGACCAGCCAGCCCAGGGGGGCTGGGAGGACCCAGCAGAGCCTGTGAGAGCAGTGGGCACTGTCAGCTCAGAGGCTGGACCCTCGTGTGGGCATTGCCGACAGCCCCTCCTGTGCTTCTCCCATCCTCTGCCAGTGTTGCAGGCATCGGGTGCCAGAGCCATGGGCGATGTGTTGCCCAGCAAGAGATACTGGTAGAGAAGGAGAGAGGTGTTCAAGGGGGCACGAAACCTGAGCAACGACTGAGTCCAGCTGCTTGGGAGGCAGCGGTTCCTCCCTGCAATGTCAGCAGGAAGAGACTCCTCTTACCCTGCCTCCTGAGCTGCAGAAGGGCCTGAAGGATGCAAGTCTACGGTGCAGCATCCTTTGGTGCACCCTCTTTGCCCCAGGCCAAATCCACAGCATCCATCAGAGCACCCCAAGACACCCGTTACTGCCCCCACCGAACCTTCCCCCACCATCATCCCATAGCTTGGCACCGGTGGACCCTGCTGCCCCAGGAAATTTTTGACGTGCCACAGGTTCAGTGTCCTGCACCTGGGGCTGGCAGGATGAACGTGGCTGATTGCTTCCTGGAGAAAGGTCAGGGCAGAGGCTGGAGGCTCCTGCCCAGTCCCTGGTGCAGCCTCGCACGCCTGCTGGCCTTGCACACCCGCAGGGAGGTGGAAGGCCCAGCCTCTCACTCTGGGTTTCTGCAGCAGCGGCGGCTCAGCATCCTTGCTGGGCAGCAGGCAGGAGTGGAGAGTCTCACTGCGGGTGACCCACTGCCCCTCTGCAGGGAGAGACACCTTTTGGGGCTGATTTGCTTTCATTAACTAGATTAGATGCTTTAATCTGCTGAAAGTGAGAGGCATTTGGTCCTGCTTGGGAACCTCGCAGAGGGGGCAGACACTGGGGAGGGCAAGCTGCAGGGGGGTGGAGGCAGCCGGTCTCTGCAGTGTCCCCTTTGCATGGACAGATTTCATAGAATCATTCAGGTTGGAAAAGACCCTTGAGATCATCGAGTCCAACCCTCAACCCCACTCTACAAAGTTCTCCCCTACACCAGATCCCTCAACACCACATCTAAACAACTCTTAAACACATCCAGGGATGGTGACTCAACCCCCACCCTGGGCAGCCTATTCCAGTCTCTGACCACTCCTTCTGTGAAGAATTGTTTCCTAATGTCCAGCCTAAACCTATCCTGTTGCAGCTTGAAGCCATTCTCTCTTGTTCTATCACTAATTACCTGGGAGAAGAGACCGGCACCAACCTCTCTATAGTGACCTTTCAAGTGGTTGTACAGAGTGATGAGGTCTCCCCTCAACCTCCTCTTCCTCAAACCAAACAGTCCCAGCGCCTTCAATGGCTCTTCATCAGATTTATGCTCCAGGCCCTTCACCAGCTTCGTTGCCTCCTCTGCACCCGCTCCAGCCCCTCGAGATCTCTCTTGTATTGAGGTGCCCAGAACTGGACACAACACTCCAGGTGTGGCCTCCCCAGTGCTGAGTACAGGGGGACTTCTCCCCTACTTCTTCTGGTTGATTTGCCCCCTCTCCTCCCACCCCTTCTCCACCCCTTTTCTTTGTACACATGGAAAAGCATGCGAGGGGTAACACCACCCCCCCATCCATCGTCCCATGCAGGTATACCCTGAGCATAAACATGTATGAATACATGTGTGAATACATGTAGAGCCCCCTCTCAGCTTTTTTTGTGTTGGACAAAGAAATGTGACAGCAAAGGGATAGAACCCCTCCATCGCTGGGTCAATTATTTCAACTTCCCTTCCAAGAATGCTCTTTCTTGCCTGGCTGTGTTTGTCCAGCTCCAGCAGCCCCCAAGGCAGTGTGTCTCACGTGGTCTGTGCCTGCACATGCAGCTCCTGTCCCCGAGCCGTGCAGGACCCTGTGCTAGGACCAGTGGTTTCTGTGCTTTAACTGACCCCACTGGAGACAGATGGAGTCTTCACCATCACCACAAAGCACTGATGGTCTGCTCCATCTTGAAGGACGAAGGCTCCTCCCTACATCTGTCTCTGGAAATAGAAATAACCTTTCCTCTGTGTTTCTTTGCCGTTTGTGCTGGGCTGCTCCCTTTGCCCGGGTGGGGAACGGCGCTTGCCCAGGGACACACAGGCTCAGGGGCAAAGTTGGGATGCAAAAGCCAAAGTCCCAGCCCTGAGCTCTAACCACTCCACTTGCTGCCTCCGCTCTGCATCAGTGCTTTTTATTTCTTGGTGCACTTCAGCTTTTGCCCAAGGAGAAAAGGATCATGCAAATGATTTGACCCAGAGGGTTTCTGGAAGCTGTTTAAGCCGGCAAATGCTGCCTTCTCACCAGCTGTGCCATGCAACTCAGTATGCTTATGGATTTCCCCGCCCCTAAGTGCAGGAAGGGGCTGACAGATGTTAGCACACGATCAGTGTCTCAGGAGAGAGGAATTAAAGCCACACTGGACCCTTCGAAGACACACATTAGTGTCAGAAATTTCTAATCAATCAGCTCGGAGCCCCCTGGAGTCAGAAGCCTCTTTGAAACTCAAATGGGGAATGGCTCCTAATGGGTTTTATTTTGATTGCTATAAATTGATTACCGTTAAGATAAACAAGTTTTGTTTTCTTCTGAAAGCTCTAAATATGCTCTGGAGGAGGAGAAGCAGTGGAGTCTGATTGCTTCCCATTAGGACGTCCTCCCTGAGCTCCCACCCCATCACTAGTTTGCACCAAACACATGAAACAGGTTTTTCTCCGGAGCTGGCTAAAGGTGGTGGATGTGTCACACGAAGAGGCCTTTGCGGTGCTGGAATAGGATACAAGTTAGAGGAGAAGGTGTGAGTGTCTTTGTTGGTTTTCCAGGGTGGGATGTGTGAATGCGGCTTGCTCCTGGAGGGAATCAGTTCAGGCTTGTGTGGTGGAAAATGTGGCTGCGTTTGAGGAGCACACATGGGTTTCTCGGGGGCTTGTTCAGCCTGCCCACTGTGGTGCATCTGAGAGATGCTCCGTTGCAGGTGTGTTTCCTCTGGGTGACGGCTCAGCACTCACCGGTGTGAACCTTGTCACCAAACAAGGGAGGAGTGTCATATCCCCAAGTCCCCACTGGGGCATATGTGAGGCAGGTATGTCCTGTGGCTGTGCCTACGCTGGTGAATGGGACCAGCACAAGAGCTTCTGACAGCCCCCTGTGTGCTCCCTACACCCCTACGTGCGCTCCCTACAGCCTGTATCTGCTCCCTACAGCTTGTATGTGCTCTATGCAGCCCATGTGTACTCTATACAGTCTGTGTGTACTCCCTACACGTACACAGCCCGTGCATGCTCCCCACAGCCCATGGGTACAGCTACAGCCCAGTGTGGTCCCCCTGTGCCCCTAGGTGTGCTCCCTACAGCCTACATCTGCTCTCAATGGCCCGTGATGTGTACAGCCCCACGTGCAGTCCGTACAGCCTGTATGTGCTCCCTACAGCCTGTGTGTGCTCCCTACAGCTCTTTGTGTCATTCGGCAGACCCCCATGTAGTCCTGACAGCCTGTGTGAGCTCCCTACACCCTGTGTGAGCTCCCTACAGCCCATATGTGCTCCCTACAGTCTCTGTGTGCTCCTACAGCCCATTTTTCTCCATACAGTTTGTGCTCCCTACAGCCCTGTGTTCTCCCTACGGGCCCTGTATACTTCCTCCCTCCTTCCTTACACGCTGTGTGCTCCCTGCAATCCACGTGGGCTTCCTACAGTCTGTATGTGCACCCTGCAGCCCGTTTGTGCTCCCCACACTCCTGTGTGTTCTCCCAGCTGCCCCATCTGCCCCATTTGCTTTTGTCTCTCCAGAGTTCTCCAGCCTCCTTTTTTTTGTGTCCCATCTGTGGGTATGATGCTATGGGTATGATGGTGGGATGAGGCAGCATCATCTACCTCAGGCCTTTTCAAGGCCAAGAGTGAGAGGACAGAGAGATGGTCCTGCATGTCCCCTGGCACATTATGGAGATGGGTGACAGTTTTAGGGAGTTCTAGGTGTGAGACCTGGGCAACACTCAGCTGGTGGCACAGGGGACAGTGTCCAGTAATGAGGGACATAGCAGATGCTCGCAGGTGTTGCTGGTGTGCCGTGCTGTTCATGATCGTCTTGCTACTGGGAGGGATGGGGACCTCCTGGTTGACAATGGCTGTAGTGGTTCAGCATGGTGACAGCATTTTTCTCTTGGTGGTGGCAGTGTTTCTGTGCTGGGTGGTGGTGAAGATCTCACTGTTGGTGGTGATGGTGTCCCTGTTGGGAGGTGACGAGAAGCTGGGTGTGTCCTCAGAGGAGGTGACCGAGCAGTGCTGTGTGCTCTGCTGTGCATGAAGCCCAGGAGATAGGCACTTCATATTTCTGTACTGAACAGGGAGCTGACATTAATGAACAGCTAATTAACATCGCAGGTCTTGATGGTTGCAGTGTCAGCGTCCCTAATTAGTCTCGCACTAATCTGCTTTAATTAACTGTCCCTGTCGTGGTTTTAATTTAATTTTCAGCTCTAGACCAGCGACAGCAGTCCTGTGAGTATCTGGGTTCCAGTACCACAGCACTGTCTGTACTGGGACGGACTGGCAGGGCAGCGGTGGCCAGCCTGGCACAGGGAAGGCTGCTGTGCGCTGCCTGCTTGTGCCTTCCCAGGGATGAGTGGCCAGGGGATGGTGACTTCCCAGTGGATGATGAGCACTGCCGGTCCCTGGGCACGTTGCTGTCTCTGAGACAGACTGGACAGGGCACCCCGCAAACAAGCTGAGGGTCGTGGCATCAGCTGTCCTGATGCTGTTTCATGCTGCTGCTTTGCCTGCGTCAGCTGTGCTCTGTGGCACAGCAAGCTGCCATCCCTTCCCTCTCTCAGTGCCCACCACGTCTGGGCCTGCTTGGGGTCACTGTTCAGTGCCTGTGGGATGCACTGGTGTGTGAGGTCTCCTTGAGAGAGGGAGACAAGAAGCTGGTCACTGCTTCTTGCTTCGCCAACACGTTTGGAGGGCCCATAGCCTTCATGCTACTGGGTACCTATTTGTTTGGCCTCAGGCTTTCCCATACCAGGAGCTCCTGGTGCAGAGCAGCCACTGAGCACTTCCCTCCTCATCACTTTTTCGGTACCTCCTTCACAGAATCACAGAATCACCTAGGTTGGAAGGGACCTTTTAAGATCATCTAGTCCAACCAATAGAAAAAAAAAAAACCCAAACAAAAAACCCCACCACAAACCACACACCCCACCACACCCAAAACCAACACTAAACTAACAACTAATCCATGTCCTCGAGCACCATGTCAACTCGTCTCTTGAATACCTCCAGGGATGGTGCCTCAACCACCTCCCTGGGCAGCCCATT
>JAOTQQ010000008.1:8783930-8799249 GCA_026546715.1 Gallinago undulata
TCCTCACAAGACTTGTGCTCCAGACCCCTCACCAGCTCCGTTGCCCTTCTCTGGACCTGCTCCAGCCCCTCAATGTCCTTCTTGTGGTAGGTGGCCCAAAACTGGACACAGTACTCGAGGTGGGGCCTCACCAGTGCCAAGTACAGGGGGACGATCACCTCCTGGGTCCTACTCTCCACACTGTTCTTGATATAGGCCAGGATGCTGGTGGCCTTCTTGGCCACCTGGGCACACTGCTGGCTCATGTTCAGCCTGCTGTCGACCAACACCCCCAGGTCCCTTTCTGCAGGGGACATCCCCTGAACATTGTATTACACCCACCAGACACCCAGGAGCTGTGTGGCAGGGCCAGCAGGAGAGTGCTAGGGACCAGCATGGGAGGAGAGCGGCTCCACGTTCTGCTGTGATGAGTGTGAGAGTTCCTGAGATGCTTGTGTGGGAGGGTAGGCACAGAACAAGCTGAGAAGACACTTAATGATCTTTTCCCATGGAAGCTGATGAAACCACAGGAAAAAAAGCAGCGGGGAGAGGTACCCCAGAGAGAGAGGAGGAGGAGAAGTCACCAGGCAGGAAGAACCTTAGCATCTTAGAGATGCTGTGAGCAGCTTATATCTAGTCCCGACAGAGTTGCTGTTTTCACAAGGGGGTCCTTGTCATAGAATCATCTAGGTTGGAAAGGACCCTCAAGATCATCTAGTCCAACCATCAGCCTAACTCTGACAAAAAACCCATCACTGAGCCATGGCCCCCAGTACCATGTCAACCCCTCTTTGAACACCTCCAGGGATGGTGCCTCAACCACTTCCCTGGGCAACCCATTCCAGGCCTTCATAACCCTTTCGGTGTAAATATTTTTCCTAATGTCCAGCCTGAACCTCACTTGGCACAACTTGAGGCCGTTTCCTCTTGTCCTATCACCTGTTCCTTAGGAGATGAGACCGACTCCCCTGGTTACACCCTCCTTTCAGGGAGTTGGAGAGAGAGAGAAGGTCTCTCCTCAGCCTCCTTTCCTCCAGGATGAATACCCCCAGCTCCCTCAGCCTCTCCTCTAAGTCTTATTCTCCAGACCCCTCACCAGCTTCATTGCCCTTTTCTGGACCTGCTCCAGCCCCTCAATGTCTTTTTTGTGGGAAGGGACCCAAAACTGGACACAGCCCTCGAGCTAGGGCCTCACCAGTTCCCAGTACAGGGGGATGATGACCTCCCGAGTCCTACTCACCACGCTGTTCCTGACACAGGGCAGGATGCTCTTGACCTTCTTGGCCAGCTAGGCATACTGCTGGCTCATGTTCAGCTGACAGGTGACCGACACCCCCAGAAGAGTGTCCTCCCAAGCAGAGCTCTGCCTTGCAAGCTGACTACAGTCAGGCTGTGTGTCCTTGCCCTCGACATGGCCTTTCCATGGAAAACCAAGCTCTTTATTGCCGGTGGAGCCAAAAGGAGCAGGAGAGAAGGCATAGACCTCACCTTGAGGAGCATGGCAGCTTGAGTTTTGCTCATGTGGCCCTAATAGAATCATAGAATGGTTAGAGTTGGAAGGGACCTTAAAGATCATCTAGTTCTAACCCCTCTGCCACGGGCAGGGACACCTCCACAAGAGCAGGTTGCTCCGAGCCTCATCCAGCCTGGCCTTGAACACTTCCTTGGATAGGGCATCCACAACTTCCCTGGGCAACCTGTTCCAGTGCCTCACCACCCTCCCTGTAAAGAATTTCTTCCTAATATCTAATCTAAATTTCCCCTCTTCCAGTTTAAAACCATTGCCCCTTGTCTGTCACTACACTTCCTGACAAAGAGTCCCTCCCCAGCTCTCCTGTAGCTCCCTTCAGATATTGATAGGCTGCTATAATGTCTCCCCGGAGCCTTCTCTTCTCCAGGCTGAACAACCCCAGCTCTCTCAGCCTGTCCTCACAGGGGAGGTTCTCCATCCCTCTGATCATCTTTGTGGCCTCCGCTGGACCCGTTCCAACAGGTCCATGTCCTTCCTGTGTTGAGGACTCCAGAGCTGGACGCAGTGCTCCAGGTGGGGTCTGACAAGAGCTGAGCAGAGGAGTAGAATCACCTGCTGGCACCTTCTCACTTTCTCCAACTCGCAACCTGCTGGCCACACTTCTCTTGATGCAGCCCAGGATGTGGTTTGTTAACATCCCTGCACTGCAGCATGCAGCGTGCACCCTGCTGGGATGAAGGACACAGCTTTGTCGGGGTGGGGAGCTTGGGGGGTTTGCCCTCCATCAGTGAAGGCTGCAGCAGGAGGGGGCTGGGACATGCACCCCCCTGTGCCCTGTCCCAGCTCTGCTTTCCCCTCCCTCTCCAGCACAGCATCCTTCCTCAGCCAGGGTAGGAACCTTCTCAAGGAGGAGCACCTCCCACAGGACCTGCTCAGGGGACTGTATTAATCCATCAGAGCAAGTGGGGCCTTTAAAGTAGGAGTTCACACTTGGCAGTGTCCCAGGGAGTTACACAGTCCTGGGCTCGGCTGGTCCCTTTGGATTAGGGGGGCTCTGCCATCTGTCTTGCTCCCAGCCCTGTCTGGAGCTGCTCCAGGGCCCTCGTGCTTTGAAGAAAGCCCTTCTCCAACCGCAGCCCCTGCTGTGAATAGCCCAGCTGCTTCCCACCGAGGCGAGCATGGCTGCCTTCCCCCTCTCCTCTGCAGCCAGAGGAAATCCCTGTGTCAGCCACAGCCTTGCTGTGGGCTTCGGGGGCTGCTCACCTTGGGGAAAATGCACGGTGAGTAAGACTTGGGAGGTGATCGTCCCCCTGTACTGGGAACTGGTGAGGCCCCACCTCAAGGGCTGTGTCCAGTTTTGGGTCCCTTCCCACAAAAAAAGACATTGAGGGGCTGGAGCGGGTACAGAGAAGGGCAATGGAGCTGGTGATGGGTTTGGAGAACAAGTCTTATGAGGAGAGGCTGAGGGAGCTGGGGGTATTCATCCTGGAGGAAAGGAGACTGAGGAGAGACCTTCTCTCTCTCCAACTCCCTGAAAGGAGGGTGTAACCAGGGGGGTTGGTCTCTTCTCTCAAGGAACAGGCGATGGGACAAGAGGAAATGTCCTCAAGTTGCACCAGGGGAGGTTCAGGTTGGATATTAGGAAAAATGTTTCCACTGAAAGGGTTATGAAGGCCTGGACTGGGCTGCCCAGGGAAGTGGTTGAGGCACCATCCCTGGAGGTGTTCAAAAGAGGGGTTGACTTGGTGCTGGGGGACATGGTTTAGTGACTGGGGGGGGTTGTCTTGTATGGTTTTCTTTTGGTTTTTTTAAGAGTTAGGTTGATGGTTGGACTAGATGACGTTGAGGGTCCCTTCCAACCCACACAATTTTATAATCCGAAAATGCAGTGAAGGTCCCTGGGATAGGACTTTTGGGAATCCTTTGAGCCAGATGACCTCGATGCTTGGGCAATCTGTGGATTACGAAGTCCTAATCTGTCTGTATTTTTATATGGCTGCTGAGGGACCAGGAACTTATTGGTTGTACTGTGCAGTTTTCACATCAGCTCCAAGGCTGACCCAACGTGTTGGGTACTTTCCACCTTCTTCATCTGAGGATCCTGCTGATCCACTGCTGCAGCTTCATGCCAGGCTGGGACGCTCAGCCCATTCTCAGCAGCAACCTCTCTGCTTTTCATCCCATTTTCTTTAATGCAGCACATGGTGCTGAGGCCCACTTTTTGCCAGATGGGACTGGAAGGGTGGTCAGCCTCAGCAGCACACCAGGTGTCTCTGAACCCACTCTGCGAAGTGACTAGTAAACCAAACCTCCTCCAACTGAAACCCCGCGACACGAAGAAAATGTAACTAAGGACTTTATGTGATGTCACTTGTTCCACTGTTTGCCCCACAGTGGTGCCATCATCTTGGCCAAGAGAGCTAAGCATCTCTTACCCTTGAAAATCATATGCCACAGCGTTATCAGTGTGTCTGGTCCCCTGGAACTGTCTCACTGCAGTGGATTTCACAAACACCAGCACTCATATCACCGAGTTTTCCTTGGCCGACTCTTAAAGCTCTTGGGTACAAGTTATCTAATCCTGCCTGGCATTGGGAGCCGGTCACTGATATTCTTCCTACTTTCAAGAGGAATGGAAAATTTTATGGAAGTGTTGGTTGTGAAACAATCCTTCTCTGTGCATACACATTATATTCTTACATATCCCTTTCTTTGTCACAATGGACAATCTTGCCATATTTTGGGGGCAGACACATATCTTTACTGTGGTTTCATTTTTCTTGCGTTCTTGATTTCCATCCTGTTCCTGTTAATCTTATGGACCCTGTTTTTTCTGCTGCCCAGTTTAGCTGCTCTTATCAACCACTTGTATTTCGCGCTTACGAATGTAAAGCCACTGCTGCCAGTTCACAACTTTTTAAGATGCATTTTTACTCCTTCACTGTAATTTCTTAGCCAGAATGAATTTTTACTGAAAAATATGAATTACATTTTCCCCAGGGGCAACAGCAACTTATTTTGAGGCAATCTGAGTTGTTATCCACAGTGCTTTATTTGTACTTTCTGTCCTTGTGTGGTCTTGCTGGCATCTCTTGGAACCTGTTCAGTGCTCATCCTGGCATTGGCAGCAAGCCTTGGAGCGCAGTGGGAGAGCCCTGGCAATCTGGGAAGCTGGGGAAGACCCCTGATGTACTGAGAGTTACTTTTAAATGTGCAGAGGTGGGAGCTGAGTTTGACTTTCATGCAGCTGAAACCAGCCAGCGTCCTCCCAACCTTGCGTTTGGGCAGCCTCACATTTTTTCCATCTCAAGTTGCTCATGTCGCCTTTCCAAGGCCTCTCTACTTTCCAGGGGGAGTATGAAAATCTAGGGGTATGGAAGTACAAAATCTGGTGGAAGAAAGCTTTCAGCTGTGGAAGGTGCATTTTGATGGATGTAGGCAAAACCCGCCCAAACAGGGGGAATTACGAGCTGTTGAAAATTGCCTTTTCCCATCTGTGTTTTCAGAGAGTGCATGCTTGGCTCTCAGGTCCTGCCATGCAACGCCGGATGGATATAGACAGATAATTATTTGCTGCTGCCTTTTCCTCGGCAGAGCATCCTTTCAGAGAAAGTTATCAGTGAGATGAGAGCCAGGGGACCTAGAGTTCAACTTTCTCCTTCTGATGTTGATCCCTCGCAACCCTCAACACTGCACAAACACGCTGCCAATTGACACATTGAGTGCAGAGGAAATGCCAATGGTGGAAATTGCTCCTGGGTATTTATTCAGCCATGACTTGCAGAAGTCATTGCTGTTGTGCAAAATAGGGAGGCTTTATAAAAGATTTCCTAGAAAATAATATATAAAATGGTTACTTTAACTCTCTTTACTTGCACATCCCTGGCACATGGTGATCTTGACACAGCCAGACTGTGTGCGGGATGGGCAGACCTGCTGTTTGGAAGGAATTGGGGAGTTTGCTGGTTTTCTGTACTCCTGGTTGGTTCATTGTACAGCTCTGCA
Organism: Gallinago undulata; assembly: GCA_026546715.1. Lineage (NCBI taxonomy): Eukaryota > Metazoa > Chordata > Aves > Charadriiformes > Scolopacidae > Gallinago > Gallinago undulata. The sequence continues at coordinate 8,789,386 of JAOTQQ010000008.1, forward strand.
CTGTATTTCCTGCTCTATCAAAAATATGTGTGTTGATTACGGAGCTGTGCCTTCTTTCCTTGGAATTCTGTGCTCTCTGCCCAGCCTCCCAGTGCCAGGGTCACGTCAGTAGAAAGAAAGGTTGAACATGTCTGGGGTGAAGCCGTAGCAGTCAGGTTAAGATCTTACTGTTCCCTTGGTGATGCCATGGGACAGGTCGATCTCAGATGACACTGTGGATGCACAGCAGCCTGGATGCTCGAATCTGGTCCTGGGCATCCAGGGACCCTGAACATGGTGGCAGTGCCAGCAGGGGATGACCCTACCACACAGCCATTCACACTTTCCAAAAACTCTTATCAGAGGGAAAAGATGAGCTCTTCTAGAGAGGTTTTGTTTGCCCTGCTTTTATCTGTCTACCTTTTTCCCGCTGTCCTGCTGATGGTGCACTTCAGTTGCTGAAGGAGCCATTGTGCTCCCAAGTCCTGTCTGTCCTATGTGTGAGGGGAAAAAATGTCACTGGTTGTGTGCTGCAAGTGCCACCATCACACACACATGCATGAGGGCTTGAGGGCTGGGGAGGGTTGGGAGGAGGCTGCTCAAATGGCTTTATTGCTGCCATTTCCAACTTTTCTAGCACTTAGGTCAGTGTGCTTAAAAAACCTTTTCTCCCCTTCATGGATCCTTCTGGTTGCAACCCTTTGTGTGTGTCGGGCTGAGGTGGCACGCTGCCTGCTCCCAAATAAAGCTGCAGACAGACAGAACACAGACATGAGGACAGGTGCAGTGACAGACCCCCGTGCTCTCGCTGGGCCCTCTCTAGGGCAGGAGACATGGCTCGTGGACAGCCTTGCTGTCCCAACACTCCTCCTCCAGCCTTGGCGTAGAGCTGACACTGCCCCTCTGGGGATGGGTGTCTCTGGGCATCCTCCTCTCCTCTGCTCCAGGGGCTTTCGAAGGAGCACCAGCTTTTCGGTAGATCAGTGAACTGGAGGCACAAAGATTTTGGTTTCTTCTTGCAGTTCCCTTCACAGGCTCAAAATCCAGTGGTTCAAAGCCCATCGCACCATGTTGCTACTGCAGCTCATTTCTGGGTGAAGCTGCTTCAGTGCTGGTGGTTTGGGAAGCCTGCCTTGGAGACATTCAAGGACCAGAAATGCGCCTGTTTGGACATTAGTGAATCAGAGGTGGCAGGAATAGATGGACCTCCAAACTGGGGCTGGAGTCACCGTGCCATGGTCGGTGCATGGTGACAGCACCAAGAGACTCTGCTCTGTGGAAAGGGACTGTCACTTTCAAGTGGGATTGATTTACCAATGTTGGATAATTTAAGCAAAGTAAAATAAAGTGATTTTTCATTTCCCCAGGCTGCTCCTACAAACAACTGCTTGACCTTTGTGCTCCTGGTGTAAGTGGCTCTTTTTTGCCTTCAGACCAACAGCGCATTTGCGTTGCCCCGGTCACTCTGCCTGTACCCCTGCAGTTGGGAAGGGGTGGTCCATTGAGCAGGGGACAGGCTGGGCACACAAAAGCTTCAAAAGCGGAAGCTCTGTCGTTGATGGGCAGCTGGAGTGACCAGCATATGTGCCAGTCCCTTGGGAGAGCCTTTGACTGCCTCCGAGGATGTAGATTCCTGCACCTTTCTGAGCTCTCCTTCCAGTATTTGACCTCCCTTGTGATGAAAAATGTTCTCCTTGTGTCAAGCTGGAATTTCCCATCTGCCACCTTGAGCCTTGGCCTGATTCTGAGAGTCTGGCTCCATCCTCCTCACACCCTCTTGTTGGGTCACTGAAGGCAGCAGTAAGGTCTGTCCTTTGCCTTTTCACCTTCTCCGCTCACTGCAGGCTGGGAAGGAAAGTTACTGTGCAATGACACCCGCAGTGATTTAACCCACCATAACAAACCATTTTTAATCAGCCCTTGTGCCAGCTCCACTCAGCACCTAGTGCTGACAAAGAACAATGTTGTCATCTGGAAAGTGGCTGCTGGCATTTAACCAGCTGGCATGTTTTAAACTTGTCTAAACTGGGTGCTAAGCAGCATTAAAATGTAATGATTAAACATGCCCACTCCAAGTTTTCCTGGCTACCTCCACCGCCACCTGGAAAAGCTGCTTGCACCCTGGAAAGGTTCCCTTGGGAGCTGCACCTAGAGGGGGGTCTGCAGAGAACCTGGTGGAGATCAAGGGAAGAGCATGGGGTGGGAGGGCACTGGTCCTCATGCTGTGAGAGGTCAAGGCAGAGCACTTTGGGAACAGTGCCATCAACACTCCTGCATGCTGGGTGTAGGGGTTGGAGCCTCTGAGTCAGGTAGGAATGTCCTTCAGAGACCCGATCTCAGACGCTGTGCCCCTGACCCTAAGACCTGCTCCTCCAACATCTGCGGTAAGAGAGTTGGGTGGAGGGGGGCGATTTGTAGATAAAAACACAGAGCAGCCACGGATGCAACTGGAGTCCCTGGAGGTGGAGGCACCAGCCAGCTCAGGGGTCTGATCCAGGCTCTGCTCGCATCTGGAGACATGCAGACATCAGATGGTCCTTGGCTGCTCTGGTCCCTCTGTGGTCGTGGTGAACATGCGGACCTCTCCCCAGCAGCTCAACGGTGCTGGAGGGGTGACTCTGGGTTTGCACTGGGACCAAGAGACCGTCCACTTGAAGGGCTCTTGTCCAGGAAAAGCTCCCATTTTACTTTTGTGTTTCCTTTAGGATTAAAGGCTACGTGGAATGTTTGTCAAGTTTATGAGGGCTTTTAGAGAGGCTTTTAGAGGGTACAACGAATCCCTTCTTTTACAGGGCTAAGATAAGATTATCTTTGTTTTAACACCAATTAAAGCAGGAAGGGTTTATAGGATTAGGGGTTTTCCATCAGTGCAACTTTGATGTCACCACTTGCTTGCGTGGTTTGCTTTTTTCCCTGGGAGCCATTCCCGTAATGGTTAACATCCTGCTCTCTGGAGGCAGCACTCTCCTGGGCAGAAGCTTTGGGAAACATTTAAACAAGACCAAACAAAGTAACAAAATGTGAAAGTCCTAAATTCTTCTGGAGACCACTTGGAGAAAGCTGCCTCAGGGTTTAATCAACTGCTCTTTCGGTATGAAGCATCGCAGTGTTCATGTCTATTGAAAAAAGACGTGCTGCTTGCCTGAAAAGCATTTTGTAAAATATCAAAATAAAATAAATTATTATATTGTAAAGAATCTAAAACAGAAACAAAAAAAAAACAAAAACCACCCTACAGTGTTCCAGTCAGAGGCTTGAATACACATCAGTTCATCCTCTGCACCAAAAGAAAACCAAAGGCTGAATAAGGAGAAGGTGAGGTTTGGTGTATCTGCTGACACATAACAGCACAGAAGTGATCTCCTGGCTCAGCACCCCGGCTGGTGGGTCTGGCAGTGCTTCACACGAGTCACCCCAAGGCTCCCGGGGCAGTGCCGTTCCCCAGCACTTGAAGCTTTAAGTCCTTACATGTGTGCCAAGATGCTGAGACAAGGGTTTGGGGCTGAAACCATGCTGGTGCTGACAGTGTCCTGGTCACCTTGTGTGCTGGGACTGGGATTGCTCCTGGACTGGCAGCACCCAGCTTTCCCAGTGTGGTGGATGTCATGCTTCAGGAGAGCACCACCAGCAGCTGAGCTTATTCTTGGAGCTACATTCTAGAGTGCTCTTCAGGTGTCTGCAGGAGCGAGGACATCCAGAGCATCTGCCACCACCAGAGCTATGCTCCTGACCTGTAAACTCTCTGGTTTTGGCTTCCCCCCAGGGACGCTGGCCTCTGGAAGTGAGCAGTGACCCATGCTTTTGGGGCTGTGGTCACCCGCCATCTACAACAGCATGATGAACATACAGCTCCATGTCATCTTTGGGTAGGGAAGTCCTCTCCCCTGGGGTGTCCCCTGAATAGCTCTAACAGGAGAAGTGTTTGCTGTCTGCAGTCTGAGGATGCTGTCTGTGCTCAGGCAGGGACAGAAAGCTTTCATTTCTCTTTAAGAGCCCCTGTGAGGGCTTGGGGAGGCTGAGCCAGGCTGACCGGGCAGGCAAGAAATTCCAGGTGTTTCTCCCTGACAGCCAAATCCTGTCACTGCTGATGGATGTGCCGCCCAGAGCAGGTCGCGGGGGGGGCTCGCAGGTGTGCATGCCCACAGCTGTGGCGGGCTCCCCAGATGCTTGAACTTCTGAGCAGTGCTAGTGAGGAGATGACCTTGTGAACCCCATGGAAGCTGCCGGGGGGGGAATTGCTGGCAAGCCCCTGGCACGAAGCCTCTGCCAGGCCAGGGCTCAGCCCTGCTGCTGGCACTGGGACTGGGACAGAGCTGCAAGGGTTTGGATGAAGGTGCAGGGGCACAGGTCACCCTGGCTCACAGGCTGGGGATGCTCTTGCAGGGGAGCAGGAGACTATATCGGCCTGGCTTTTGCCCAGGCTGTGCTGCAGAGTTGTTATATGATGTCCAGCATTGGTTTGTTCCAAGGTGTCCAGAAAGTCCATGTGATTTTCCTGGTCTTTGGAGCTTGTTTGAGCTGGCCTGAGGAGAACTGTCCTAGAAGGTCAGGGACTTTTTGGCCCTTACAGGACTTTCCAGTGTGCTCTTTCAGGGACCTCCAAAAGTAGGGCATCACTCTGTCCTGCTTGGTTTTCTCCAAACCTCTGTGACACCCCAGTACTAAAGTCCTGTCACAGCCCCATGCTGACCCAGTGCTGCCCCTCTGTGCCTGCCCATGCACCCCGTGAAGGAGTGGATGAGTTTTGGGCCACTTACCACAAAAAAAGACATTGAGGGGCTGGAGCAGGTCCAGAGAAGGGCAACAAACCTGGTGAGGGGTCTGGAGAATAAGACTTTGAGGAGAGGCTGAGGGAACTGGGGGTGTTCAGCCTGGAGAAAAGGACACTGAGGGGAGACCTTCTCCCCCTCTCCAACTCCTTGAAAGGAGGGTGTAGCCAGGGGGGGTCGGTCTCTTCTCCCAAGGAACAGGCAATGGGACAAGAGGAAATGGTCTCAAGTTGCACCAGGGGAAGTTCAGGTTGGATATTAGGAAAAATGTTTCCACTGAAAGGGTTATGAAGGCCTGGACTGGGCTGCCCAGGGAAGTGGTTGAGGCACCATCCCTGGAGGTGTTCAAAAGAGGGGTTGACATGGTGCTGGGGGCCGTGGCTTAGTGATGGTTTTTTTGTCAGAGTTAGGTTGATGGTTGGACTAGATGATCTTGAGGGTCCCTTCCAACCTAGATGATTCTATGATTCTATGATGGTGAGAATAAGATGTAGTCTCTTAAAGCAGGCAGCCAGTGGTGAGCTGCTGCCAGGCAGGGCAGAGTGGGTGTGCTTCCGGTGGGGGCTGTATGTGAAGGAGCCCTGGGCTGGAGCTGGGAGGCAGATGGTCTGTCTTATGGAGCACCTCTGGGGAGCTCCAGTGTAAGGGATGTGGGTTTTGGAGTCCTGGCACCTCCAGCTGTGATGCTGCAGCAGTGGTGCCTGTGTGCTGGGGAGATGATGCTGATCTCCTTGAGTTGCTGGTGGAGTGCAGGATGCTGGTCCAGTGAATATCACAGGGACCTATCTAACAGCTGCTAGCAACAGGAGGATGCCTTTACAGGCCTGTGCCGTCTTCTTCTATTTCTGTCCTGTGAAGAATGATGGTTTAAACAGGGACACTTGCATTGTGACTTCTTCCTTTATTGACAACTCTTTAATTCACATCACAGAAGTCACCTGAGCACCAGTTTCTATCCTCTGCTCTCCAAACACTGTCAGAGTTGTTGGCAGTGACAGCACCTGGCAATGGGATTAATTGCTTATCTCAAGTAGGAGGTGACAGTGTATGCTGCTAATTAAATTTATCAGGAGGGAAACTGGAGGAACTGTGCAGGCCCAGGAAGGATGAGTGCAGAGAGCTGGCACCTAGAGGTCCAAGATCCTCTCTTTTTCAGTTAGCAGCCAACTCCAGTGCTAAGTCCAAGGGCCCTGGGTGTTACCACCCACTTCCTGCAGGGCGGGTTTGAGTCTTCTTCCCTCCAGCACTAAAATCTTCAGGCTGGAGACGTTGTGGCAGAAGTGCAAGCAGATCCAAAGGCAATGGACAATATTGCTCCTTTGGGCTGTCCAGAGGCTCTAAGGTGACAAACACCATCGTGAGAGGGCCTGGGGACAGCAACAAGCAGAGAACAGACAACTTTTGCAGGTCAGACAAAGTGAGACCCATTTGCATGCAGAGCTAAAAATAAGGGTCAAGGTGCAAGGGGCGAAATGGGGAAGAATATGGGAAAAGTCACAATGTCCCTCATCGTTAAGAGGGGCATGGTTGATGAAAGGAAAAAGGGGTAAATTCAGAGCTGGCTAGACATAGCAGTCGTCTGCACAGGACAAATCAAAAATACCCCCCAACACACACTATCAGCAGTGGAGATCTAGAAGGGCTGGTGGAGGAGGCTCTGGGGTTTGGGGTCCAGCCTCCCACAGGGAGCAGGGCTGCCACCAACATTAGTTCAGGGCAGCCACAGCATTAAGATGAGTCCCCCAGGGGAGGAGATCCACCACCCCTCTGTCACCTGTCCCAGGGCTGTACCTGGAGAAGGAGCTTTTCCTAATGTCCAGCCTGAACTTGTGGTCCATGTCCCTCATGTCTGGCACCCTGAGAAGTGTTTGGGTCTGTCTTCTTTGTATCTGCCCCCAGATAGCTGCAGCTGTAGTTAGATCCTTCTCTTGCTCCAGTTAACTCATCCCAACTCTTTCCACCTCTCTTTTTATGGCCTATGCTCCAGGGCTGGCCATCTTGGTGACCCACCACTGGACTCTCCTGTTCCTCCATATTGCCCTTGAACCATGCAGCCCCAAACTAGCTGCAGCAGCATCCCCAGTGCCTGGAAGGGGAAAACACCTCAATTGATGTGCTGGCCACTCTCCTCCTGGCATGGCCCAGGATATTGTTTTCTTTATTCTCCATAAGAGTAAATCGCTGGCACCCATTTGGCGTAGGGTCGATGTGAGGCCTGTCCCACAGCGTGTGGCCAATGGAGCCAGAAGCTTGTGTAGGGTTGTTAGGGCAGTTCAGCATGCCAGTGGGAGTTGGGGGGACCATGGGAGAGGGCTCCCAAAAACACAGGGGTGGGCGAGAGATAAGATGAAGCCAAGGCAACCAAGCTCAGAGGTCCCACAGCACAAGGATACTGGTGATGCTGAGCTGCAGCCCTCCTGGTCCCTGTCTCTGGACCCAGAGGGAGAAGAGAGGCAGCTGAGAGATAAGGCCAGAAATTTAAGACTCTTGGCAGATCCTAACTGACAGAACCAGGGCTGCCTGGTTTCCATTAGCCACTAAAAGTGCCTTGCTGGAGTGGAAGGAGTCCCGCTGCCAGGAGGACCAAAGCCAGGCAAAGGGAGCCAAGAAGGACCCATCCTCAGAGCCATTAGCATAGACTGAAGGTGCCATTTTGGAAACTTTTATTGCAAGAGAGAGCTGTTGGCTCTGGGCTGTTTGCAGACGGGGCCTGGGGTGGGCTCTGAAGGGTAGGGCACTTCTTGATGCAGAGGAGCCTGTTTGGAGCCTGCTCAGCTCACACCGCATTAATTAAAAGTTAGAGGGAGGCAGTGGGACACGGGGCCAGCAAACAAGCAACTCCTCCGCCCCCCTGCCCTTTGGCCAAAGGTTTTTCCCTCTGGCTCAGCCTCAGGATGCCTTTCTCGGCTGAGCTGCTCGGGGTTGGGCTGTTTTCGGGGAAGGAGGGCTGGGAGTCTCCTGCCAGCACTGTCTCCAGCAGGAGATGCTGCAGAGGTGGCCTTTCCGCCCTGATCCCTAGTGTGGTCCATCTGCAGGGGAGGGCAGGACCCCCCATGGGTCCTTCTCCATGGTGTTATCTTCACGAAACACGTGCTTTCCCAGGCATGACCACCTTTCCATGCCCTGGGAATGAGTGGGTGGGAAATGAGGACACCCAGTGCTGCTCAGGCATTCCCAGTCTTGTTTGAAAGAGCTATAGCCAGGACTGTTAGCAAACCTGCTGCTGTCTCCGAGCTGTACCCTTGCGAGGCAGCCATCCATGCCTATGTGCAGTAGTGAGGCAATTAAATGTCCATATGTTTCCTGTTAGCGTTCTCCAATTGGTGCTGGAGATGCAGGAACCCACCATGTGGGAAGCTGCAAACTGCCCCCCCTGCTTCAGTGATGGGGCCAGAGCCACTGTCATGGTAGTCGCCCTCCTGGGATGAAGTGTGCTCTGATAAAGTAGAAATTTCTGTGCTTTCACTGTTTTCATTCCCTCTTTCCAAGCAGGAGTTCCTGCGGATGCTCTGCCCCTGTCTCGTTGCAAGCCTAAGGGAAAGCAGCATGTCCCAAAGCTGCTGCCACCACTTGGGGCAGAAAAATGGGGTGTCTTTGTGTCTTCCAGCAAGTGGTGAGAACATCCACGCTGTTCAAACAGGAGGGGGCTTAGCCCCTGTATGATGATTTCAGGTTTGATTTGCTGTTTACTCCGGAAACAAGAAATTGAATAGCTTCCAAATTAAGAGCTGCTTTCTCACCCAGAGGAAGAACTGGAGGGAATAAAACAGTTTTGAACACTATGTCTGTTTATTTTACTTCTGGAGGTTGTCATCACTTGAGGGGAAAAAAAAAAAAGGACTTTGCATCAAATTGCAGTGATTTTTCTTTTTCCTGTCTTTCAGCATGATTTCAGAACATTTATCTTTGGAGAAGTTCTGATTTTCCAGGATTTTTTTACCCCATGACGGTGTGTGGGACCTTGTGGGGAGGAAGACAATTGCCAAAACTTCTGGCCGTGTTTTGGTGGCACGTATGAAGAATTGTAGCATCACAGCTCAGTAATTTTGGTGAGCAATTGTTCAGTCCCCAGTTTTTGCTCTGCCCTAAGAGCGGCTCAGGCAAAGTATTAATTGCAGCCGTCAGTCTGTGCCTGGCCACACCTGGGGAATGCTTTTTGTATCTTCGGGCTGTTCGCTAAATCTCAGCAGCACAGGCATTTTTTGGATGTATCTCTGTCTTGATGCAGAAGCCTTACAGGAAAGTTGTTATTTTTAAAATAAGTCTTGTGAAGGTGAAGGAGACCTGAGTCTTAAAACATGTTTGAGCAAATGACCCTGTCTTTCACCCTGGATGTCAGACTGGAGCAATTTTGTGTGTTGGTCTTACTGTATTTCAAAAACTGGTATTAGTTTGGGGACCCTGTTATTGTTTCAGCTACAGAGCCCATCGTCACCTCTCTGTCACAGAGCACTACACGGCCAGCACCTCTCCCAACAGCCTAACACCCTGTGAGGTGGGTTTGTGCCGAGGGACATGCTGGGAATAGGGTTGGAAATGGGGTCAGACATGTGGGGGACGGGGGGCAGCGAGGGTGGAGAGGTCCAGGACCATGAGGAAAAGCCAGTTTTTCAACAGATCCTTTGCCTGTAAGAGGCAGAAGGGACTTTGCAAGCAGGAAGGCTGGTGGTATTTTTCTACAGAGTTTTTCTCATTGGAAACTCAAGATAATTTTGATGCTAGGGAGATGAAAAGTGAAAAGGAGCTTCTTTTTTTTTTTTTCCAAAGAAAAAAATAGATGCTTCTCAGTAGTAGCTCTTGATTACAGCAACCCCGGGCATATGTTTTTCCCAGGCTGTTTTTCTGATCTGCCTCATTCCTGAAAGCCTTGGCAGCCAACTGAAGTAGAAGTTTGTTTAACTTGTTTCAGTGCAGAAACCACCTGCCACCCCCCAGGCTCTTCATGCTGCGCAAGAAATTAGCAGTGGTGGAAAGTTGCAACCAAGAGTAATCACCGAGCACCGCGCTGAGGGTCTGGGGCAGGTCCAGAGAAGGGCGCCAGCTGGTGAGGGGTCTGGAGCACAAGTCTTGTGAGGAGCAGCTGAGGGAGCTGGGGGTGTTCAGCCTGGAGAAAAGG
>JAOTQQ010000008.1:8815706-8869606 GCA_026546715.1 Gallinago undulata
AGCCCATTCCAATGTCTGACAACCCTTTCAGTAAAGAAATATTTCCTAATATCTAACCTGAACCTCCCCTGGCGTAAGTTCTTTCATGAGGATAAAATTCTGTTTCTAGACTCCTCCATAATTTAGCTAGCAAAACCAGAAAAGTTCCAGCAATTGGAAACAGAAGTCTGTAAATTTCAACCTGAAAATAATATGTGCATTTTAGAACAGAGTAAGTAACCATGAGGAACCCCCCCCCCCCCAAGAGGCATGTGGGTTCGTCATAGTTTGCAGCCCTCAAAGAAAACTGGATGTCTGTCTACGATACAGGCACAGGGTCACCACAGGCATCTCAGCTATATTTAACTCACTGCCTGGGTTCTGTTGCCAGTCTCATGCAGATGTTCAGACCTGGTTGTTACAGTCACTTTTCCCGATTTTCTGCAAAATTGATGTGTTCTTGCCCTGTCTCATCAAGCTGCCCCAGATTTTGCAGTGTGACCTTTCAGATACTGCTGCAACTTGAAAGCGCCTAATTCTCCTGGAAAAAGGAGATTTCTTTCCTTCTTGTCTTCTTTCCTTACCCTTAATCTTTTTTATCATTTTAAGCAGGCAAGCCAAAAAGAAGTAACTATTTGGTATGGAAGTAAAACACCGGTTATAGCCCTTTACCCATTGCTGAGATCAAGCAAATCTTTAGTTAAAGAATCCAAAGCCTCTTGTGGAGGGATGAGTAATGGTTAAGCTGCCTCTGCTGTGATGGATCTGTGTCACCTGGGGTTTCAGTTTCTCTTAGCAGAGACTGCTTAAGTAGCCCTTGAGGCTGGTGAGTATGGAGCTCTCTGGTTCCTTGCCCACAGAGGTATTAACTTGCACATCACAGCATCCACATGGAACAATGCTGTCAGAGGAAAACCTGGACATGCTTTCGGGCAAGGGTGTAAACCTGTAATGAGAGATTCACAAGTAGGTTAAAATAGGATCCCTTTCTTGAACAAATCATCATAATAAGATAATTTCTTAATCATCTGGAAGTATATGCTGATCTACAAGAAGCTGCCACCTCCTGGCCTCGGGAGTAGCTGCCCTGCCCAGCTGAACCGAGGGAGGCTCTGCCCTGTTCACCATCCTTACAGGTGCCACAGAGGTTTTTTTCCCAGCTGACACCTCCATCAGCAGTAACTGCAGGTGGGGAAGCCAAGCGTGCTCCAGAGCCAACACGCTCTGGGTGCTGTTCTGTAAGACAGGGGGTGCGTGGTGGGGACCATTATGAAACGTCTGTTTCATAATCAGAACCCAGACCAAAAGATTTCGTCTCTTCTTGTTTGTTTTATAAGACATGCTTTTTAAATTGCTGAGTGTCCCTCAGCTGGTGCGACTGGGAGCCAGGATGTGGTGGGGGTCATTTACAGTAATGTGACAGAGAAAGATTGTGCTTTATGATCAAAAGTTGTCATTTTATTTCTGGAGCTAATCAAAAAAGATTAAAGGGTACTAATATAGAGAGGCTGATAACTAGGGAAGCCCCATCTCTGGAGTTTTAAACAAAGCTCCACCTTCCTTGATCTGGTGTTTAGGGTCATTGTGGGGCAGATGGGTTGGACCAGAGACTCCAGATGGGGACAGGATGCCCTTTCTTGCCCATTACCTTTTTGCTAGATTAGAGCATTTGTTCAGCATGTCTTCTCTGACCTACCTTGACACTGGCAAGAGCCAACCTCGGGGTATATGTGAAGTGTTGTCCCCTGTGCTGTTGAAGCTGCTGCACTGCTTTTGCAGAGGTTAAATGCTCAAGGGGCTGAAAAGCCTTGTGGCTCTGGTGCTTCTCTTGCCAAACCCCATTGCAACTTTAGGTTTCTGCCCTGGTAGATGTTTGAGTTTTCCTGGGAGACAGTCTGTTAAATGGGACATAAGTTCCCAATCTTCCCATGAAGTTGCCTGAATACACTGCAGTGGGATTTGAGACCTTCTTGCTTGGGCATGCCCACCTTCTGCTATTAAGCCAGCATGGTTTGTGAGGACACTGCTGTTTTAGCTGTCATTATAGCCTTGGCAAAACCCAGTGGTTACACCTGTGTCCTTCAGAGAGGTTGGGGGTATGTGGCTCTGCTGGCAAGACCTGAGGATGGGGTATGTTTTAAGCCCCATCCTTCCCATGTGTCCCCAGTAGCTGAGCTCAGACAGATTCTTGCACCCTGTGTGGGCCAGAGAAAAGCTGGACGAGATGAGCTGTTGACACCCACAGAGATTTATCCTGCAGAGCTGCCCCCAGGCCAGGGAAGTCTACTAAGCTCTTGGTGGATTAATGTAAACTGATGAAGGCCCAAGATCCAGCCTAGACAAGGGTCTGGCTGTGATCAGTGTTGTGTGGCCATGTGGAGGTGTGGGGTGATGACCGTGGAAGCATCCCTCACACCCCCTTGGTGCTCCTGCCCCAGAGGGGTCATCACGTGAGAGATGTTGGCTGCCTCCTCTCCCCACACACTGCAGATTTTGTTGCAGCAGGGGACAAGTCATCTGCCTTTTTACATCAGTGGATTTTCATTAAGCTTGTTTTACACTCCAGTGGTGGTTTTGGCTTGGTTTATTTCTCCAGCAATTTGGAGAAGCCACAGGGCTCCACTAAGAGGAATCCAAAGAATCTGAGGCCATCCCAGATAAAGAGGATGTAGAAATGTGCCTTAAAGGACTCAAAGGATTCATTTTTGCCTCCAAGTGACGTGGGGCTTAAGGGTTTCCATCATAAAAAGTAAGGTTTTGTCCACTGTGGAAATTCAGCTCTGTTTATTTTTTGCGTTGCTGCTGCACATGTGTGCCTGGAGACACCATGAGGATAATTCTGTGTTCCCTTGCGCATTCATGGGGGTGACATCTCAAAGTGATAGTGGCTCTGAGAACTGGGGTGCTCCAAATCTGATCGTTCTGTGTCACAGGGCAGGTCCCTTTTCCAGTATGCCTTTTCCCTGTGCACAGTAATTTCAACACCTTCCCTGAGTAAGGGACAGCCAGGTGAGCCAGCAGGTGAGGGAGTGTCTTTGGCACGAGACAGTTTGTGCCATTGGGCAATTGTCACCAACTTAGTGACCATTTTCAACCTGGGAAAAAAAAAAAAAAGACTATTTTTCCAACCTGGAAATGGTTCCTAAAGGTCTGTTTCGTTTGACATAAGGGAACAAAGAAGAGTCGTGGTTCATGGAACAAGGTGACCAATCCCACAGGGCTGGGTTAAATACTGCCAGTGAAGCTTTGGCATCAGCAGCCAGGTGTGCTCTGGCTGATTCTGGAAAGGGCTTGGCACAAGGCAGGCTGAAAGAACAAAGATTTTTTTTATTAGTAGTAGTATTTATTTTGGTCCATTTTGCAGTTTGTTAAACCTTTGCTTTGAAGTACTCAGAAACCCAGAGGGAACCTACGTATAGATTGTTCAGAAGCAACAGTTCAGGAAAGTCACCTTAGATATTATGAGACTTTTACCGTCTTTTCTCAGTTGAGTTCATCACGTGTCAGAAAGTGTGTATCTCTCACAGTCCTTTGTGTTGTGTTTGTCACTCTACCGTGTCCCGTGGCAGAAAAACTCTTTCTACATTGTAGTTCTGGTCACAAAGCACTTGATGCTTCTATCAGAGCTGGAGTACACCTTGCAAAGAAAGTATTGCCAAGTGGCACTATCCCAGATTGGATGCTCTTTGTGTTCACTTTAACTGTTTTCACCTACTTCCTTTTTAGCTATTATATTACATGCATTAGATACTGCTGGGGGACCAAGCTCCTAAGCACAGTCTCTGCCTCTGGAAGTGCTCAGTAAAATTAGATAAGACAGACAGGGAGTGAAAAAGAAACAGGATGGCTGGCCTCATTTTCCAGGTAGAAAATTACAGTGCAAGGGGAAAACATAGAGGCACAAGGTCTCCCATGTGGACTTAAGGGCAGAGCAGAGAACTGCAAGCAGAACCTTCCAGCCTTGGAAGTGGTAAAGAGTCAGAAACTCATAGGTCTTCTCTACCTTTGCAGCTGACTTACCTTTGCTCCAGGGTACGAGAGCTGTCAGATACCAGCTGCCTGAGCGTTTATGTCACTATCTGACTAGAAGCTTCCTTCTGACTAGATTTCAGAAAGTCACTGTGAGGTCTGGCTGATTCCACTAAACTGCTTTCAAACTCAGACACCCAGACCCAGCCCATCCCATACTCCTAGAGTTGAGAGCCTCTCTCTGCACAAGCTGTTGCCCTCACCTGTGGTGAAAGTGTGTGATGAGGACCAGGTTTTGTAGCATTGCAGAGTGCTGGGGTCATTTAGCAAGAGCACGGGCAAATAACTGAGGGGAGTGGTTGTTCCCATCTGCTCGGCATTCATGAGAACACATCTAGGGAACTGTGTCCGCTTTGGGGCTCCGCAGAACTCCAGAAACATCAGAAAACTGGAGCAGGTCTGGCAGGAGAATCATTAAGATGGGTCAGGGGCTAGAGCACAAGACATATGAAGATAGCTGAGAGAGCTGGATTTGGCCAGCCTGGAGAGGAGGATGCTGAGGGGCATCTAGCTACAATCTCCCACTTCAGAAGGGAGTTTAAAGAGAAGACAGAGCCAAACGTTTCCTAGAGGTGCACAATGAGAGGACAGTAGTAATGGCCACAAAGTGCAATGAGGGAAGTTCCAATGGGACGTGAGGAAAAGCTTCTTCCCCACAAGAGCAAGGCAGCTGGGGACTGGTGCTCTGAGAGCCTAGGGGATCCCCATCCCTGAACATATTCTCAACTGGACATAGTCCTCAGCAAAGCGATCTGACTTTGGAATTACTCTACAAGCCAGTTGGACTAGAAACCTCCAGAGGTTACTTCTAACCTAAAGCTTTCTGTGGTTTTATTATTGTGCATTTCCTTGCTGTCTGTGATAACAAGAGCAGTTACTAGGAAGATGCAATCGTGGAGGTTCCTGCCTATCCAGCTACACTCTTTGCCCCAGGTGTAGGAAAAGCGCTGAAGTTGCTATAGTGATTCATCTTTCCTGCCTCCTCCCCAACGTGCAGCGTATTTGCCTCATTAAGTCTCATTAGATGAGCCCCACCTCATCCATTTGGTTCTTTTTTTCTGAGCCAGATGAAGGCAGGTTCCCCAAGTACAGAGCTGCCTGAGCCACGGCTGGTCACAAACGATTTACACATGCAGCAAAGTGGGAGGAGAGCATCCCAGGGACCTCACTCCTACCTGGAGGGACTTTTAGCTGAGGAGTTTCTCCAGCTGCAAGGTCAGCTGTTGAACCTGTGTTTAAATTATAGGACATTGCCAGATCCCAGTTTTGTGGTAGAATTGGTCCGGGTGTATGTAGCGTTTGTCCTGGAATAGTCTGTGTGAGTGTGGGGTCAGTTCCCAGAGTGTATGCAGCTCAGATGTGTCAGAGAGACCATGGGCTGCATACTCATCTCAGTCCAGACCCAATCCCTGTGACAGGGTCATCTGTAGCTTGGTCACATCTTCCTTCCAAGGCCTTTCTCCACAGAGAAATGTTTATCTTGGAGATTGCAGATAGCCTAAGAAATCTGTGTAGATGAAGAAGAAGCAAGCTCTGGTAAGACCTGACAGACTCCGGAAATGTCACTTGTGTTTTATCTTAACACCAGAAGGAGCAACTAGTCCCAGGAGTTTGTAAATACAGGCCCTGAAATGGTGGGACTGGGACATTAAAGTAGGAGGGAAGCAGTGCTGTAAGCCATGGAGCAAGGGAAGGTCTGAGATGATGCAGAGTTTCAGACTGGTGGTAATGAGGTTTGGCTTAACTAGAAGGGGATGGAGGGATTGGCATTTGGGGGGGGGGGGAGAGGTGAGGCTTTGGTCTCAGTATCTGTTAGAATCATAGAATGGTTTGGGTCAGAAGTGACCTTTAATGATCATCCAGTCCAACCCACCTGTGGTGGACAGGGTCATGTTTTCACTAGGTCATGTTGCTTAAAGCCCTGTTCAGCCTCACCTTGAACACTTCCAGTGATGGAATTTCACTGCACTCATTCGGTTTTAGTAAGTGATAGATAAAACCAGAGATTGCCAATGCTTTGCTGAGGCTAACCAGCATTGCACCTTCCTTCAGGAGTGAGGAAACCCGGGGAGATGAAGGGAGATGGTGCAGCAGTGTGGCGTCAGATTTTGCTTTACCCATACCTGACCCCCTACTCCTCCTGGCACACAGGTGTTGGACATCCTGGGAGCTACAGTGCTCTGAATCCAGAAACCCAATAGTGAAGAGGCAGACGGTAGAATAGAAAAATGGCTTGTATTGGTGTATTTAGAGAGGAGTTGCTCAGGTGTAATTCATTACACTGATGAGCAGGAACATGCTGCAGCCATGCTGGTCCAAGTAGCACAGTCCAACCCCTGCTGTGTCTGCATCCTCAGCCGACACGGTTTCTGTTGCTGCTCGTGATGCCAAGGGAAGCCAGTCAGGAGATGGGCGAGGGGTGCTTTGCTTTGTGTGCAGCTCCTCCAAGCTGTTTCTCAGAGCTGTCAAATGAGTTGTTCTTCCATGAAATATTGAAAGGGTTAGACCTGCTGAAAGCCCTTCTGAGTGCAAGCCTCTCTGCAGCCAGGCCTGGCATGCAAGCGATGGAGAAGCTTTCTCGCTACCACTTCCCAGTCCTCTCCCACTCCTGAGGCTTCTCCTGTGCCCTGAAGCTGCTGAAGCAGTGAGTCTGTGCTGCCAGGCGTGCCAGGGCTAACGCTGGGCTGGAGTTAGCTCTCCCAAGACTGGGCTGATACTGGGTGAGTGCTGGTGTGGCCTCCAGACCGAGGTCCAGACTGCATTGCTGGGCGCAGGGTGGGCAGCAACACGTGCTGGGGGACACAGTGCGGAGGAGGCAGCAGGGGCTGGGTGTGTGTTGGCCCCTCCAGCCGGGGCAGGGGGCTGTCAGCTGATACCTGCAGTGCTGTGCCATCTCTGCTCTCCGTACCCCAGCCAATCAGGTGGAAAGCACCCGGGCCTGTCCACAGAGCAGGATCAGAGCTGGTCAGAGTTTCCCAGGGAGGTGGCAGCTCTGCACCGTGGTCCCTGCCCCATGGACTTGTTAGCACAGGTCCCTGGAGGACAGTTTTCCCACGGTGTTGCACCAGCCAGGACTGCACTGCTCCTACCTGGCCATGCTTCAAGCCACGTAGTCGAGGCTGGGTAGCAGGAGGGGTGGGCAGCTGGCTGGCTTGTCTGAGGAGCTGCTGGAAGGTCCTATTGTGCTCAGTGGGACAAGTGGCGTCTGTGGGTGTGCTATTTCCAGGGCACTCCGACGAGGCGGGCGACTCATCATTGTCAGCATGTCAGGTCAGGTTTGCGTTGCATGCTCAGGCTGCTGAATGCACCTCCCTTGATTGGCATTTACAACTTGCAGACCCAGCACACCGAGGCAGAGAGGAGCCGCTTGCTTCCTGCGTCTGCCCATGCTGGACAAAGCTTCTCTATGCAAATGTAGAAGTACAAAACTCCCTATTTCCCCATGGCAAGCAGGGAGGATTGCATGTTGCTGGGCTGACAGGGCTTTTTCCAAGGGAACAAGGCTGTATGAGCTCCAGCCCTGGGCTCGTTTTGCCTACGGATGCTTTCCCACCAGAGATGCTGCCCTGCATGGCTTCTAATTACAAACTCTTACTGAGCAGGGGAAGCATTTTGTTATCCCCTAACTGCTCTCTACAGACAGCAAAAGTCAGGATCTCCTGACCCGTGGAGAGCCCTGCCACTGCTGGAAGTGAATTCAGCAGCTCCAAGCAGCTGCCTCCCGCCAGGGGATGCAGGTGGTGCCTGTGCAGGTGTCTGACCGAGGCCTCTCTCTCTCGCTCTCTCTTCCAGCTCCTTCAGCTGTGTCCATCATGCACCAGGTCAGCCGTACCGTGGACAGCATTACCCTCTCATGGTCTCAGCCTGACCAACCCAACGGAGTCATCCTGGATTATGAGCTGCAATATTATGAGAAGGTACTGCAGGACGTTGGCACGGTTCAGCTGCAGCCTGCCATGTGGGTGGCGGTGGCCCGCAGTCAGCCCACTGGAGCCCAGTGGTGGTTCCAATGACCCTGTGTAGACACTGCAGCTGTGTAAAATCTACTAGCCTTTCAGGAGGAGCTTCTCCTTCCTTCACCTCTCCAGTATTTGTGACAAGTGGGCCCCTTGCAGGGAGATCTGGGTAGCCAGGGTCCGGGGGCTAATTTTTCCCTTTCCCCTGTGAGGGGGAGGATGGGGATGGTGGAGATATCACAGAGCGTCCAGTCCCAGGCTGGACCATACTAGCTGAGTGCCCAGACTTTGAGATTTTGTGTAATGCTGTCCATCAGTGCATTTACACCAAGGGTGAGTTTGGTGTTGGCGGGCAGCAGCCTGAACACCTTTATCCGGATGTTGTACCAGGGAGAAGCTGTCCCATACTCCCATGGAGGGTCTATACTGCACTGTGGAGTGTGGGGAGGCTGATGTGAAGGGGTCCCTCAGTTCTGCCTCTTTCATCCTTGAGGAACATGCCCCTTTCACCTCCCCCCTGCCCAGACAAGCAGAGGGACTGGAAGCCAGGGCTGTGCCAGGGTGTCCATCCCATGGGGCTAGAGTTGTGTGGCTGCTGCTGATGTTGGTTCCCCGACCTGCCAAGCTCTGCCTGGCTGGTGGACTTCATCTGTGCTACCCAGGGGAGGTGGGGAACAGGAGATTTCTCCTTCCAGGAATCTGCCCCCTTACACAAGAGCTTATAAACTATACATTAAAAATTGCAACTAACTAATTAAAAAGCTTTATGATTAAATGAAACTGAAAATATTTTCCCAGCAGCTGCCGGAAGAAATTATTAATCCCCCCCACTGCCTGCCTGTGACCTATTTTCTCATCTCCAAGAGCCAGAGGGAGAACAGGGAGTGGAGGGGGGGGGGGGGGGGAGCTTCTTTGTAAGCTGTTAAATAGGTCCTGACCTATATTGCATAAATCACAGCCATTTATTTGACCCTTGGAAATGATCCCAGAGTATATGGCAAGATGGATGAGTAGGTAACAAGACAGATCTGGAAAGCGAGAGGGGTCCTTTCCCCGGGGACCCTTGAAGGAGAGACAAGATCTCAGGGAGTTCATTCTCCTCCTCTTATTTTCTCGTAATCTCTCCCCCTCTTTCTTTCTTCCCCATCCCCTCTGTTTTCTGGAGGAGGCTGTAAATAAAGGGAATTTTTGTCTGAAGAGGAGGCTGCTGTTTGTAGCAGGTCTTTGCAGACAACCACAAGGTCGGCATCTGCTTGTCCCATCATCAGACCTTAGGGCACAACGTGTCCCTGATGATGGGGACGAGTGGCCCAGGACACACTCATGCGATGCTTTTCACGGCAGCAGGCTCTCAGGTGGAGCCCTAGCCCTGGCAGAGAGGACAACACAAGCAGCCCCACATGCTGGTGCTGAGGTGTTCTCTGCCCTGGTATTTGAAAGTCTCAGTATATGTTTTTTTGCTGGCCTTTTGGTTTAAGAAGAAAGGCAAGTCTTTATCTTCTCCTCAACCAAGATGTATGTCATTCTCAGAAAGGGATCGTGGAATGGTTTGGTTTGGAAGGGACTTTCAAGGCCATGAGCTTATATTTGTTTGAATCTGCCCTCTTTTGGTTTAAAGCCATTACCCCTTGTCCTATCACTACAGGCCCTGCTAAAAAGTCTTATAAGCCCCCTTTAATTATTGAAAGGCCGCAATACGGTGTCCCTGGCACCTTCTCCAGGCTGAACAACCCCAACTCTCTCAGCCTATCCTCATAGGAGAGGTTCTCCAGCCCTCCAGTCATTTTTGTGGCCTCCTCTGGACTCATTCCAACAGGTCTTTCCTGTGATGGGGACTCCAGAGCTGGATGTAGTGCTCCAGGTGGGATCTCACCAGAGCAGAGAGGCAGAATCTTTTGAACTTCTTGGTATATTTTTGGCTGGTGCTTTGGTTGAAGAAGAAAGATGTGTCTTTATCTTGTCCCCAACCAAGGTTTAAGTCACTCTCAGAAGGAATCATTGGGTCAAAGCTTAGGCCCACAGCAAGCAAACCTCAGAGGATTTGGAAAAAGGTTGAAAAAGAAGTTGAATAACCAAGAGCTAGAGGCAGGGCCTGGCAGTGGATTTGTCTCTCTCCAAACTCCTCTCTGTGTGTTAGCCTTTACTCTGAAGTCTCAGTTGCACACTCAAGGTCTGATCCATCAGTAGTCAAGCCAAGGTCTTCATATGCTTCAGCTGGTCAGTCAAGAGCCCTCTGCACACTATATCCTTCTCTGCCTACTTGGCAGAAGTGAGTCTCATGTTATTCTGGCCACTGCAGTGCTGAGTTTTGCAATTGAAAGCCATTTACTTGATCCCTGGGAACAATCCCAAAATGCACAGCTTTGGATATGCCGGGCTCTTCCCCTGCTTCCCATCAATGCTGCAATTTGGATGGGGTGTGTGACACATCCCAGGTGTGTGCTCACTCGACTGCTGGTCTGTACAGAGGTGATGTTCTTTCAAAATGTTTCATTGCAAACTGCCCCATATGGATGTGAATGCTCAGAAAATATCTCTGGAGCTAGCTAAATTATTTCTACTGGATTTTTTTTTCCCCAGTAGAATATTTTATTTTATTAGCATGAAAACAGTTCAAATGTAAGAATAGCAGCATATGCATCTTGTATAAAAAGTGTTTTGGCCCTTCATTTTGAATTGATTCTCTTCTATATGAAGACATAAATAAAAAAAAAATTGCAATAAGAGTTTTAGTGTTAACAGAAAAGAGCTGTTCACAATACATGAAACAAAGATATATTTCTGTTTCCATTTCATGGATTATTTATAACATTTCTATTATTAGATGCTATTAAAATGCCTGTACAGAGACAGCGTTATGATTTTCTTTCACAGGTAGTTAGAGCAGATCAATGCACGTTGTTACGCACCGAATGACGTGTCTGCTCTCTAGCTCTCTATGGTCCTCTCTTTAGTGTATTTTTTTTTTACCTCCAAGAGGCACCTGGCAATGTTTGTCTTATTAAAAACAGTGAGTGCTGTCTTCATTTAGAAAGGGCATAGTAGTTTTTGTCCAAAGTTGCCAAATTCATCCCTGAGTGTGGGAACTGGAGACTCACTGCAACGTCAAGCACTGCAAAGAATAATCAGCTCTCCTTCTTATGCAAGATGATTTGGCTTTAGGGTATGCCATAAGTTACCCGTTTTGTAATTGATTGAAGACATTCAGCCCATTCCTTGTGCCATGTTCAGTTACTGATGCAAATGTTTTAGGAGGCACAGGAGCCCTTTGTCTCCAACCAGTGCTGGTGAAAGGGCATGGGTTGGCCAGGGGCCTGAAGGGCGGGGGAGAGGCAACCTGTGGCAGCTGATGATGGAGGTGGAGATGGGAGTAGCTGTAGCCTTCGTGGTGCCCAGAAGCTTCTGGCAAGAAGCCCAGCATCCTCAGAACTGGGTGTCACCAGGGTTTATACCAAGGATGGCTAGAAATACTGCTCCCGGGCTAGTTTAGAGGACTTTCCCAGTCTCCAGCCTGCAGTGCTGGACACCAGCATCCGTGAGCCTGAGGCCAAAGATGCTGCCTGGTGTGTCTCCCTTGTCCCCAGGGTCGAGTGAGAACTGGGATGTCCCTTCCCCCCATGCTGTCCAAACCCTTGGAAGGGGCTCTGACTGGGGAAAAATGAGAGATCAGAAAGATTAAGAGGCAACCTTGCAAGAGAGCCCTGCGTTCCTTCATTCCCAGTGCCTGCCCATGGTCCGTACTGCTTCTGTCCAGGGCTCAGTTTTCTTATGAAGCATCCAGCCACTCCTGCCAGAATGCACAGATACCTTGCTGGGAGGGCACGTGCTCTTGAGATCTCCACACTAGTGGTGATCCTCATGAGAGTCCAGAAGCTGTGGACCCCACGGATCCATGCCCAGCAGGACCCTGTTACCACACCTGAGCATCCCTCCTAATGTACTCGATCATATGGGGGCTGGAACTCAGATGTGTGTGATGATTTGGGCCACAGCCTTGGACTAGCTTTGTCTGTGGGACTCTGCTTCAGGAACCACAGCAGCATGCAGCTGTGCAGACACACAGAGGAGCCATCTGCCAAATTAACTCGGTTGACGTTTTTATTTGGGTGGGGTTTTTTTTTGGCTGATAAAACATGATTTTTTAGAAATAAATATTTTGCAAGTCCTTCGAGCGTATCACAGACTATCCATGTTTCATGAAACTCTTTGTTGATCAGACTTCAGTTTCAGCTCAAATTTGGCTCAGGGGAAGAGGAACCAGATGAGGACACAAAATCAAACCTATGAGGATAGAAGACGTGTGTTATTTTGAATTAGGATTTTCAAACTCAAACCAAAATCAGCAGGGAGAAAAAAAACAAACAACAAACCAACCACCAAACCTCTGCAAAAACCAAGCTGAGAGAAATAGCAATGGCATTTGGACTTTAAACTACCTGGGATGCCCTGAATCTGCTGGAGAAGCCCAGAGGGGTGAAAGGGGAGAAAAGTTTGATGTGAATTTCTGGAGAGGTGATGGCTGAGGAATATGCCAGGGGGAAAGAATACGTCTGATAAGAGAGGGTGAAGAGGTGTAAATGCTCTTTCCTTTTGGTCTGGGATTAAAGGAGAGTTCCCGCATGAGCACACCTTTCTGAGATAGACATCCATCCATTTCCCAAGCTATAACCTGACTCATAAATGTGCCCATCTAATTCCATTTAAAGTCCTCCAGGAACAGTGATGAGGTTCCCTCAAACAATCAGACAAATTCTTTTAAAACAACTGTGTTGTTAGTGCCATCCAAGGGCCTGGAAGGATTTGTCCAAGCCCTTGAGCACTAAAACTGTAAATGTTTCCTGACTTATTTCTCTCCTAGCCTGCCTGGGAAAGGTCCAAGGCAGTGCTGAGGTCTGATCAGACAAACAAGGCAATCAATTTTCTGCGTGCCCATCTTTTCTTGATCTTTCTTGTCTGTGTATGTGCACTAGAGCTTTTCATTGTTATTAGTCTAATTCCCAAACACCCGAGTGATACCCGGGCACCTTCAGCACCAGATCCAAATGGATAAAACTGATGTTACAGCTTTTAGAAGAGAAGACTGTTCCTGATCATTGGTAATAGTGGAGGTCTCCCAAGCATTTACGGAGCTGCTCTGTGTTACCCTGCAGAATGATCTGCTGTTGGCATTTTCAAGCCTCTGGGTTTGACTGCACACTTGGAGAAGCACATTCCTGTCAGACCACGCTCTTACCAGCCGTCCACACCAGAGCACCACTCAATCATAAGCTTAATACAAGAAGAATTAACTCCACAAATGTTGTCTTTCAGCTGCTTTGCAGCTGTGAGGCAAATAGTCTGTACAAACCCAGGACATGAGTATCTTGCAAATGCCAGTGCACTTGCAGTTCTGCTCCAGCATGATGACTAATTGAGAAAGCACTAGGCTATCCTAGGAACAAGAGGAGAACATTGGTTCAACACGGTCTGCTCTATGGAGCCCCATAGGGAATGATTGTTCTTTGTGGGCTTCTAATGTTGCTGGTACCACAGCTTCTGGCTGTGCCGAAGAGCCTCTGAGTGAAGGCACCCGTGCTGTTCTCAGAAGTGAATGAACATGAAAGCGAAGTCACCAGCTGGCTGGCAACGTGCAGAGTGGAAAAGAAAGGAGATCAGCAAACCCCAAAGGCAAACTCCATCATTTATTGGTGGGCAGGACAACCTCTGACTTACCCTGTGGTGCGGCAGCTGAGGAGACTGAGGACACAGCCCCCTCCGGGCAAAAGGTGTGCAAAGTTGGGGGCAAGACTCTCCACTGATTTCTACTTCACTGTTGCCCACAGGCAGCCAAAGCAACAGCCTGTGCAACTTGCACCTTTGTGTGAGGAAACCATTGTTCATCAGAATATGGGAACTTCTGTCCTTCAGGAGTCCACTACAGAAGAAGTTGGTGAGGAGTGGATGCTTTGCTCCTTGCTGGGAATTTAACTCTGATCTCATGGTAGCACAGGACAAGAAGAAATCCCTCCATGCCCACCAATGGAGTTCCACAACTGAGACAAAAGCCCGGTCCCTTGAGGAGACCCTCAGTCCCACTTGATGGGATTACACAATTTATGTGTCTAACTCAGCACAGGAAGGACATGGAGCTGTTGGAGTGGGACAAGAGAAGGCCACAGAGATGCTGGGAGGGCTGGAGCCCCTCTGCTGGGAGGACAGGCTGAGAGAGTTGGGAAAGTTCACCCTGGAGAAGAGAAGGCTCCAGGGAGACCTTATAATGGCCTTCCAGTACCTGAAAGGGGCCTACAGGAGAGCTGGGGAGGGACTCTTTATCAGGGAGTGGAGACATAGGACGAGGAGTAATGGTTTTAAACTGAAAGAGGGGAGAATTAGATTAGCTATTAGAAAGAAATTCTTTCCTGTGAGGGTGGTGAGAGCCTGGCCCAGGTTGCTCAGAGAAGCTGTGGCTGCCCCGTCCCTGGAGGATTCAAGGCCAGGCTGGATGGGGCTTGGAGCAACCTGGTCTGGTGGGAGGTATCCCTGCCCAGGGCAGGGGGGTGGAACAAGATGATCTTTGAGGTCCCTTCTAACCCAAACCATTCGATGAGTCTGTGATTTTTCCTTCTGCCAGTCCCTGCCTACTTCCCATGAGGTTATCTCACCTCCCTGGTGAGTCTGTGTGGGGTGGGAGTTCTTGGTCTTGCTGAGCCCTTTGTAGCGACCTGAAGTTAGAAGATCTCGGGAATTCACTTGTAAACTTGCCAGCTCAGATTTTGAGCTATCAGCTGATGAGTTCCAACCAGTGATCCTGCCAAAGCAGCCTGACCTGCCAGATCAGAGGTGTTACCAGAAAGGATGAGCACTTTCGACGTAGCTATAGAAATTTGATTCAAAAATCAGTGTTTTTGTCTCCTTTTATGGGGGCTCATACTCACAGCTTGGCTTTCCTAAGATTTTTTTGTTTTCCAGAAACATTGTGCTGCTTGCATATATTGCTGCTTTGCACTGACTTTCAGTACTTCGTGGCTGCCAGGCACCTGCCATGATCACCTTGCCGTGATCATGGGTGACTGGAATGTTCTGTGGTCTTGTAGATTGGCTAGCACAGGGAGATCCTGGCCCATCCACTAGTCCTTCCAGGTGCGCAACTAGGTGCCCTTCCATTCCTAAGGGCAGTGATCCATCACCTGCACAAGTTCAATGCCACCTATGGCTGCTCAAGTCCTCAGCTAGAAAAAATGCACACAAGGGTTAAGACAGAAATCTGGAAGAAGTGTCATTGTCACTTTTAAATACTATCTTCAGTTCCCCAGCTTTGAAAACCCAGCCATGGTCCCTGGTGGAGCAGGTTGTGGGAGGGGAGGTGATAGCAATATTTCTCCCGAGATCCAAAACCCTGTTTTCAGGTGGGCTTTACCCTGTTTTCAGGCACAGGCAAGGGAAGATGGGGAAGGGAGGAATGGCAAATGGAGGGAGTGCTGAGGCTGGATCAGGCCCAGGAAGAGGGAGTGTGGAAGAAGGATAGTGATGGGAGAAAGTGAGGACAGAAGAGGGAAGCAGTTCCCATCCCTGCTGAGCTCAAGATCCAATGAAGCGACCTGAGGTTTCTAGCTAACACCTTCATCAGAGCCTTTCCTGAGAGGTGGTGGGTAGCCCAGGGATATCTGTACTCCCATTCCTGACTCTGTATCTCCTTGCTAAGAGGCAGGCTTGAAGGAATGACCTGCTTGTTCAGGCCCGTGCTCTCCTGGTGGTGGTCTCTCCACCCATGCTACCCTGGTCTTCCGTGCTTTGTTCTTCTAGAAATGCAGTGTCTGATTCTGGACTCATTTTTCTGATGACAGATTTGGATTTTCTTGGCAGGATCTGAGTGAGTTAAATTCAACAACAGTGAAGAGCCCCACCAACACTGTGGCAGTGCAAAACCTCAAAGCTGGCACCATCTACGTCTTCCAGGTGCGGGCACGTACTGTGGCTGGGTATGGCCGGTACAGTGGCAAGATGTATTTCCAGACCATGACTGAAGGTGAGTAGTCTTCAGCTGCCTCTGCATAAGGGTGACCCAGGATCTAAAGACTTGAACAAGGTGGAGATGCAGTGGCAGCAGTGCTCCCCTTACTGTTAGTCGCTTCAAGGGTACATTGACAAGTCACATGCATTTATTCATCCTGGCAAGCCCCGGAGAGAGGCATTGACACTTGGTGGTCCGTGCAGGATGTCATGGTTTAAGCCAAAATCAACCACAACTGGACTGACAGATGGCCTCTCCCCATCCCCCCCCCAAAAAAAAAAAAAAAAAAAAAGAGGAGAGGAAGAGATAAGGAGATTCAAAGGGTTAAAATTGAACTAATCTACTTCAAGCTCCCAGGATGACAGTCCCGTCACTGGCAGGCACTGGGGAAGTACCAGGCTGGTCTCAGCAACGGATGGGAACTGGATTCCACCTCTGGAGTCAGGAACACATGGATCAGGATCAAAGGCAGACGAAAGACAGGGTCCTTTTCAGACATCACAGGACACTTTGATCCCTCAGCTTTTATACTGAGCGTGGGGCAGATGGAATGGAATACCCCAGTTGGTCAGGTTTGGGTCACCTCTCCTGTCCCCTCCTCCCCACAGGTGTGACCCCTCTAGGTTTTTCCGTTTCCGACCCTCTAAGGGGCAAATAACAAAAATTGACTGACCTTGGTTGTTGTTGACACAGGATAACCCAGGCCAATTTCTGCCAAGCTTACCTGGCATGGGCACATGTCCACTCTTCAGTTGGATTTAGAAGAAACCAAATTTATGATTTTCATGTTGGTGACAAATGCAGAACTGGGTCTCTATTTTCTAAATTTGTGCTATTAAATGAAACAAGCCAAGCCAGTTTTCTGGCCTTGAGGCCAAGCAGCAAGGCACAGCATGCATCCATGGCACTAAACTTTCCCACCCAAGAGGGATAGCTACATCCAGCCTTCCTACTGGGGCGCATCCTTTGTCATAGCCAACATGAGCCATGCCTGGGACAGCACTAGCTGTCCTGGACCTAAACCATGCCAGGAGGCCCATTAGCCATAACCATGCAAACGTGGGCAGTGCTCAGGGCTATGCTGTGACCTTGATGAACTGGTTAGGGTAGACCCATCCTGTGCCTCAGTAACCTGTTCCCTCTTTCTTGCGTGCCAGCCGAGTACCAGACCAGCATCCAGGAGAAGCTGCCACTTGTCATCGGCTCCTCTGCAGCAGGACTGGTGTTCCTCATTGCTGTGGTCGTCATCGGGATTGTGTGCAACAGGTAGGTCAGTCCGAGCGCACGAGCCGGGGCTGAGGCTGTGCAAAGGAGACAGAGGGTGGCAGGGGTAGGAGAGGGGAGGATGGAGACAGGAAGGTGAAGGGGGAAAGCAATGCCCCAGCAGTGCATCTCTCAGCCCTGGTGGACCT
Source organism: Gallinago undulata (assembly GCA_026546715.1). Classification (NCBI taxonomy): domain Eukaryota; kingdom Metazoa; phylum Chordata; class Aves; order Charadriiformes; family Scolopacidae; genus Gallinago; species Gallinago undulata. Next base: position 8,833,073 of record JAOTQQ010000008.1, read on the forward strand.
GTGCTGGTGCTTAGGACTCCCTTTCTTTCCAGAAGACGGGGCTTTGAGCGTGCTGACTCCGAGTACACTGACAAGCTGCAGCACTATACCAGTGGCCACAGTACGTACCGCGGCCCCCCATCAGGCCTGGGGGTCCGCTCTCTCTTCGGTTTGTGTTCCTGTTCATCATTCCTTGTGGCATGCGGGGAGGGCTCAGGCCACCTAGCTGGGCAGGCGTGTGCATGTGTAGACAGGAGGACCTCTGTGCTGTCTAGATCCCCCACCATTTCCCTATGATCTAGATCCCTTGTAGAGTCCGTGCTCTACGTGCAGACCCGCGTGCTATCAGGTGCCAAACATGTGGTGAGCTCTACCAACCCCTGGGACATCCAACACACACCACTCCACCTGCCCCTGAAGCCTCACCCTTCTCTGTGGGGCAGCCCCTGCCACTGCACCTTGTCTTGCTACCCCAGTTCCTGAGCGTTGCCCAACTTGTGGGCAGCAGTAAGACCCCTTTCCCAACTTGCCCACATCCTGCAGAATGCTGTCCTTCTGCAGTATCCCACATACCTCATGTTGCCTTTTCTGGAGCCCACCCCAGTACTCCCAGCATCCTAGGAGAAATGAGATATATCTATATATGTAGGTGTATAATACAATGCATAACATGCCCTCTCTTGCAGCTTCCCTCTTCCGACTTGTGTACTGCAAGGCACTCCCTCACATCCAGCCTTCCTGCTCAGGACCTCCCTGTGCACCCTGCCTCACCCCTATGCATCCTCCTTCCCTTCACTAACCTCTGGCCACATGCCCCCTCCAACCCCCCTTTCCCCCCCACTAGAGTCCTGTTGCTATAATCCTGCTTTGTTCTCATCTCAGTTGTTATTTACGTCGTGTTATACTTGCAGCTTCAGGATTTCCATCCTTTTCATGCCTTGCTTCTGTATGGACCTAGTCCTTGTTCAGGAAATTGAAAGCACCATTATTGTTTCAGCACAGGACTCACTTTTGCTTCTGCATTTACCTGGGAAACATTTCCAAAAAGGCAGGGCACTGAGCTGTGGCTCTGCCAGAGCAGCAGGGCGCCGGCTGCATTGCTAGAGCTTCTCGGGAAAAAATGACACTTTAACAAAGATTATGTAAATGCAGCTCTCAGCTGTGTGTCAGTCTGTGCTGCGTGTGTAAACATACATTCACACCTTCTCCTGGGGTCTGGTGCCATGACAGCTCCAGGCTGGGGTGGCATTAATAGCTGTGCCTTCACAACTGGTGGAACAGGCTCAATGCCACCGGATGGAGATGAACTGATAATGGCCCTAGGGTGCCTTTTAGCCACATCGTCACTCAAGATACCAGTCCAAGGCACAGTCCCTGCTTGGCTCCCTAGCAGTGATTGCTGTGCAAAGGCTACAGTTTATGGTCAGCAAATTACCTAGGCGCAGAGAGCCCGTGAGCATTGCAGCAACTCCCCTGAATCCTAGCAGCGTCCTACATGTGGATCTGGGAGTTATGTGTCTGGTTCTGTGTTGGGCTCCTTATTTAGTGAGCTCCAAATACCCCTGATTTTGAAGCAAGCCAGAGGCCAGCAGAATGAGTATGGAAAGGAGAGAACTGCAGGTAAAAGCTGTCCTATGGTGTAGCTAGTGTGTGATATGGCATCAGCAGTCCAGTCTCACCAGGGTCCCGTGGCTATTGCCTTGCGCATAAGCAAATCACTGTGTCTTCTGGTCTTCCCAGCAGGAAGAGATTGGCTTTTGCGATTCCCTCAATGTCCCCTACAGCTTGTCTTGGCCATGTTGAGGCTACCAGGAGGGAACCCAGCCTCTCACGAGGCTACCTGTCAGGAGAACCGAGGGCAGACTGGACTGTCCTTCCTGCTTGCACTGTCTGGAAGGGTCACAGACACCCTGGTGGTGGAGTCAGTCTGGCTTGGTGGCTGTGTCATTAGTACCAAACACCAGCTGCCTTATAAATCTCCATGCAGACAACCAAGAGAAGCATGTGCCTCAGTTTACATCCCAAGGCAAGACCTTCACCATCTCCTGTCTTGAGTGCTGAGCCCAGGTCTCCTCCACTTTCCCATGCTTCTGCTGGGATGATGTGCTGAGGTGGAAGCACTGTTCAGAGGAGTCCAGTGGGGCAGAGCTGCAGTCTCTGCAAATGATCCCCTGGCAGTGTTGCAGCATGGTGCATGGTGTGACACTGATGTGCCTATGCACCACTTCTCAAGAGCAAATGCCTCTCCTGCTTTTCCTCTGGACCTGCTGAAGCTGAATCCCGCTGCAGAGGATGCGTGTTTCTCTGTGGTCACAGTTTGCAGTCCTAGCTAACAATGCAGCCCTCCACTGCCCCAGCAATGACTTATGGGCCAATATTCATTATAATCCAGCTTTAATTGTCCAGTACAAACATGGCTCTGCATGCTCTTTCTCAAACTGCTTTGCTGTGTCTGCCTCATGCCCTTGGTTATGCAACTTACTGAGGTCAAAAAGACCCTCACAGAAATTGGTTTCTCTTTTCCTTGATGCCAGCCATTTGTTGTTCCATTTACATCTCTCTGTCTGACCTTTATGCAGTGACTCCAGGGATGAAGATTTATATCGATCCGTTCACCTACGAAGATCCCAATGAGGCTGTCAGGGAATTTGCTAAAGAAATTGATATCTCTTGTGTCAAAATCGAGCAGGTGATCGGGGCAGGTAGGTGAATTGTGAATGTCTGGCTGGCCCTCAGCAGCACAGTGTCCTTTGTGGTTTCAGGCTTTGGTGAGGGTTTAGCCCTATGTGTACTGGGAAGACTAGCATCAGGAAGGTCTTACACTTAGCCCCAGCCTGGACTAGCAGGAGCAAGGTGGGCCAGTGCTGTAGAAGCACGTACATCCTGTGCTGGAGACAAGGATTTCCCATGTATAGCGTCCAACTCCTCACCAGTGATCTGTCTACCTGAAAGGAGGTCTTTGGTGTGGAGTGAGGTAAGGAGTACAGAGCAGATAGATGGTGTGTGGTCAGCTCAGGGCTGGGCAGGATGGGCATGGTTGGAGCTCATGGGAGCAGGGTCCCTCGGGGAGAAAGGCAGAGGTCTGGGAGGCTGACCTGTTTCCTTCTGTTCACAGGGGAGTTTGGTGAGGTGTGCAGTGGGCACCTCAAGCTTCCTGGCAAAAGAGAGATCTTTGTGGCCATCAAGACTCTGAAGTCTGGTTACACGGAGAAGCAGAGACGGGACTTCTTGAGTGAAGCCAGCATCATGGGGCAGTTCGATCACCCCAATGTCATCCACCTGGAGGGGGTGGTGACCAAGAGTTCACCAGTGATGATCATTACTGAGTTCATGGAGAATGGCTCACTGGACTCCTTCTTGCGGGTATGAGATTCCAGAAACATACAGCCCCAGACATTATATTGGGCCAGAGGGGCACTGGAAGGGAAGGTTCCCTTCCCGTGCCAGTATAATAGTGCCCTTCACCACCAAGTATCCCCTGCCACTGTGGTAGCTGCTGCACAGTCCAGAGGTCTATGTCCCAGGAACAGAGGTGCAGGTGGTACCGAAGCTGTCATCTGTTATGTGTGTGCCTGACTATAAATGCATTCAAAAATCTGCCTCTGTGGAGATGGATAACACAGTGGGACTTCACCTCCAGCTGCTCTGTCTAAATATTTATAGGTTGAGTTTGAAATGGTTAATTCACTGTGTGGAAGGGAGATAACCTGCTTAATAGAACAGATTGCCCCTTCTTAACCCTTATGTGCAAGGTGTGGCAGATCCGCCACCTTTGGATGACAGCAGCCATTGGTAGTGATGCCCATAGGGTGTCTGAAGGTGACTTCTAGCCCCTGTGAGCTCTCCACCTTCCACTCTCTTGCTTTGAGGGGGAACTTGCTTACTCATGGTATAGTTGTGTCTTCAGTGTAGAAAGAGGCTACTGACTGTTTGCTGGACCATGGCGGACTATGAATTTGCTCCTCATGTGGATTCTTTCCCTCTCTTCCCCTAAGCAAAACGACGGGCAGTTCACAGTGATCCAGCTGGTGGGCATGTTGCGCGGCATCGCAGCAGGCATGAAGTACCTGGCCGATATGAACTACGTGCACCGGGACCTGGCTGCCCGCAACATCCTGGTGAACAGCAACCTGGTCTGCAAAGTGTCTGACTTTGGCCTCTCCCGTTTTCTGGAGGACGACACCTCTGATCCCACCTACACCAGTGCACTGGTAAAGCTATTCTTCCGGAGGGGCAGGGATGGGTGGTGAAGAGTGAAAGAGTGAGGAAAGATCCTCCCTTGACATGCGGAATGCTTTTTCAGGATGCTAACAAGGGAAATAAGGTGCCAGATGGGAAAGATCAATGAAATCACCAATAAAGATTTTCTCTTGCCAAGGTCCTGTCCAGTGGCCCAGTGGCAGTTGATGGGCCCTATAGTCATTACTGTGGATAGTTGAGCCTCTTCCAAACATGTCTGCAAACATATACGTGTCCTTGTTAAAGTCCTTAGCATTATACCTGTCCAGCATGGACCAGCTGGGGGGTCCTTGGTGATGCTGCCCCAATAGCTTTGTTGCCAGAACAGCAAATTTGGGGACTTTTTACCATCACTGTCCAATCGTGTTGTCCTTCGCCCTCGGTTGGGTGACACAAGACTAACTTCTCTTCTAATGCTTCTAATGCTTGGAAAAATTGCACTTTTAGAAGACTCTAGTGTCTGAATTTGTGAAAATATTTATTTCATAGCCAGCCAGGCTCTGTGGAATTCAAGGGCTTGGTGTTTTCAAGCCTTCCCAGGTGCAGCAATGAGGAGAAGCAAGACCCAGGCACTTGACCCAAGCTGCCAACAGGATTATTTCGTACCATGAACGTCACATTCAATATAAATTAGAAAGTTTGCTGCGTAGTTTCTCTCTCCCTTGATGGTGGTGAGTCCAGAGAACTCCTTGCCCTGGTTCCGGAACCCTGAGCCCTTCCCTTCCTCTTGCAGGAGCTCTGCCGCAGCTCTTGCAGTGTCCCACGTTGGCTGTCCCTGTGGGGAGTGCACGGCTTCCTGGGATAGAATGGGCTGAGTATAATTCTTGTATATCTTATATTAGTGTAGGGATCAATACGAATTCTTTAGTATTACTGTTAATTATTTGGGCTTATCCTATTAAATCTATTTATATTTCAACCCTCGTATTTCCTTGTTTTCCCTGATTCCCCTTCCCAGGTAGGGAGGGGTCATCAGGTGATAGAATTATTGTCTATGGGTTTTCTCAAACCATAAAGCCCTGCTGTCTGGGAGGCCGTGATCCTTTTGCATCTCATGTTGGGCTCAGCCCCAGGAATGACAGCCTGAAGTGTGGTTGCTGGCTGAAGCCCTGCAGTGTTACATATTGATCTTCCAGAGTCTTTCTGATTTAGATGGAGAAACATCCCCAGAAATGGTTTTGTGATCACGTAGCAGCTTCCCAGGAATGCCATGGTGCCAGTGACACAAGTGCCACTGAGGACCCATGGCCTATGTCAGGCTACAGAGCGTGCACCAGGACCAAAGGATTATTTGAAGACTTTGTTGTTGTTCATCAAGATTGCAGCCAGGAGTTCTCATAAATCCCATTGTTTGCAAAGACTCTGCTCTACATCAATGCTCTACAATGATGCTACGGATCTATGCCTATGTACAATGCCTATGACAGGACTTCTGGGAAATAAGTGTTGGTAGAGCTGGGCCATGATCTGTAGGAAATAATTTCTCCCAGATCTTTTGAAGCTGCCAGTGATGAGATATCTGGCATAGCTCTTAGTGATTTGTAACAGTAGTTGAATACCTAACAAACACCTAAAAATGCGTGGTTTTATTCTTATCTGAACTTGTGTAGCTTCAGCATCAACCATTCCATCTTACACAGTCATCCTATGGCTTTTAGAAACACTAGCAACATTTATTTTTCACAACATGATCCTTATATCCAATTAATTTTCACTTTGTTAAGCTAAATACGTTGCACCTTCTAGTGTTTACTGCTGTTTTCTATTCCTTTTATTGTGCCTGTAGCTTTTCTCTCTGTCATCTCTAATTTATTCTTCTTGAACTGTAGGCACTGTAGCAGGACATGTATTATCTATGATAGAATAAGTGCACCCACTGTAACAGAGTACCTGAAGTAGTACTATCTTCCTCTTCAAAATACACCATCCTCAAACATCCCAAGAGACACGAGTGTTTTTATTGTAATTATCCTAGAGACTTTGTGCCCATGGATGGGCAACAGCCACAAGCTATGGCTTGGGAGATTCATGCTGGACATTAGGAAAATCTCTTTCTCCAACAGGCAGGTGAAGCTCTGGGTCAGATCACCAAGGAGGTGGGAGGTCTCACTGAAGTGAGTTCCCACAAGGATCCCTCAAATATACCCAGTGTTTAATTTCTATTTAGAGCTCCTCTTTTAGCTGTTTTTTAAATCCACTGCTTCTCAGGAACTCTGTTAAGAGTATGCCTGATGGAGAGGACATTGTGTTTGGTATGAAATGCTTGGTCTCCCCATCTTGTGGAAAACAATATTTTATCTGAGGTTTGTGGCTGTGAGAAGATTAAAGAACATTACCTTTTTTTCATTATTCTAGCATGTATAGCGTCTGAGTCACATTAAATCCTAAGAGACCCTTAATAAGACATGGTAGTTATTCATTGACAAAATATAATATTTCTTAAACATCTCACAGCCACAAAACACAGACAATGTTGCTTATTTTTCATCACAGGGGAGGATTTTCCCTTCAGAAGGTCCCTTGAGTTATCAATGGCTAAAGCCCAAAGACCCTGGTGGAAAAATCAGGAGGCTGCAAGGGCTTACGCAGAGCATTGTGATCCCGGTGGTCGCACTGCTGTGCGTGCCACTCCTGTGCACTTCTGTGCGTAACTCCTGGGAGTGGCGAGTCGTCCTGATTTGTCCACAGCTGCTGTTGCCCAGCAGGATCAGGGAAGACCCCAGGGAAGACCAGGGAATGCCCACCCAGTCTATCCCATTTTGCACCAGTGACCAAGCATGCCATTCTAAAGAAGGTGTTCACTCTGCCTCTGTCTCCAGAAACTGGCAGAATCAAGAACTGGTGGATCATATATATATCAACAAACAGACTATCACAGGAGGACCTGAGCTTGAGAGGATGATATATCACTGACTTCAAAGAGTCTGCAGGTATAGATGGCTGAGGAGGATGGTGTTCTAATTCCTTTTATTGTGCTCTGCACATAGCTAGGATTCAAAGGAGATCAGTTTGGATTTTTCTACTTTCCTAGTCATTTGTTTGTCTACAAAAGACCCTACTAGCACGATGGGCATTTTGTCATGCTGAAGATTGCTAAGGCAGTAGGCAGGTGGAAGGAGTTGGTTGGGCTTGTTTAATAAGATGAAGAGGAGGCTGAGTGGACACGTGCAAGTGATCTGCAGTATTTGAAGGCCAGTTACGAAGAAGATAGATAGAGCCAAGCTCTTTGCAGTGGTACCAGATGATATAATAAAGGGAAATAGACAAAACTGTGGTTTAGGAGGTTCAAGGTGAATAACAGTAAAAGCTTCTTCCCCAAGAGTGTGCTGCAGCCCTGGGACAGGTCCCCAGACAAATGGCGGGAATCATCATCCTTTAAGGTTTCTCAGATTTGACTTGACAAGCCACAGCCACCCTGATCTAGGGTTAGGGATAGTCCTGTGATTCCTTCCTTCTAGGATTTTACCAACATATTGGAGGCAAATATTTTGCACACTCATCTTTTTCAATTACTCTTGCTCTTTCTGTGACCATTCTCTCTGTGTTTTTTCCTGCAGGGTGGGAAGATCCCAATACGGTGGACAGCACCTGAGGCAATTCAGTACCGAAAATTCACTTCAGCCAGTGATGTGTGGAGCTATGGAATAGTGATGTGGGAGGTGATGTCGTATGGCGAGCGGCCTTACTGGGATATGACCAATCAAGATGTGAGTTGTTATGAAACAAGGAGCAGAAACACTGAAATTGGGATCATTGCAAGGCCAAAGCACTGTTACAGCTAGACCCGGCCTGTCGCATGTCCAGAGCCTTCTCTGTCATGGGAGGTGTGTCCAAGGTCAACACCTTTGAAAGAAGTAACAAGGATAACTTTTGCTTTTGTTCTGTCCCATTGTGCTGCTGTGGCAGAGGTTAGGGATGTACAACACCCGCTGCAGTAGGACAGGGTAATGTGAGCACCCTCAGTGGGAACAGACAGATGTCCAGGAGGAAAGGGAGTAGGCGGGTGGAAAAGGAAATGCTGCCACTGGTCTGAGAGCTCCTGGAGCAGCAGGCAGGACTTCATCTGCAGAAGACCACAGGCATTTGGTGTAAGTCTGTTATAGAGTCATAGAATGGTTTGGATTGGAAGAGACCTCACCTAGTCCAACCCCCCTGCCATGGTCAGGGTCATGGACATTTTCCACTAAATGATCATGAAATCTCCCGTGGCAAGCTTGGACTGTGATGTGTAAGAAGCCAAGCAACTTGTATGCAGCTAGAAGCCAAACCCTCAAGGTATTTCAGAACATGCTTAATTTTAAATACTTTATGACTCTTGTCTAATTCAGGTGGAACTGTTATGTCTACTCCTTGATCCCCGGGACCCAGGCAGTTTCCATGAGCCCTTGCCTCCATGCAAGGATGACCTGTGGCTGCAGTCCACACCTTCACTGTAACAATGCCATTCTTCCTGTTTATCTTGACCTGATACCTGGGTGGTCAAGGCCCATCTGTCCAGTGGCAGTAAGTACCATGCAGGGTGCTACACCTGCATGTGTAGGTCCAGAAGACCCCTTTGGTGTGGGGCACCCAGTTCTCTTGTAACATTGGTTCACTGAAGAGCTGCCCTTCTTCATGCGGTCTTTGCCTTGTGAACCCTCAGGATTTAACACCAAGGTCCTGTGTAGACCCTTGGTGTGCAGAAAGCTTGTCCTCCCACTCTGCTGCAAGCCTGGGTCTTTCAAATCTGCATGTTACAGCACCTGCCTGGCTCCCAGCTTCTTTTTGAGCTGCCTCTGGGCAGTCCATTGGAAGCTTTCATACTGCCACGTCTGTCTAATAAGGGGAGAGTGAGAGCCAAGCTCCCACCTGAGTCCTGCAACTCCTCCTGCCCCAATGGCAAATCAGACCCTTTTCAAGTCAATATAACTCCCTCTATGCCATGTCAGGTTGCTCCAGAGAATGGGTTTCTCCTGCTGCAACCCCTGTGTTGTGGCAGCCCCAATTCAGCCAGCAGGGATGGCAGAGCCTGTGCCCATCTCCTTGGCACAGCTTGCTGCATGGAGCCTGTCCCCATCCTCTTCATCCTCTCCTTCTGCCACAGGACATTGCGCCTCAGAAACTGTCACCACTTAATTGCTGCTGGTCTTCCTTTTGAATGAGCGTGTGGTGGATACTTGGGGCGGGTTTGCCTCCTGACCCTGGGGTGTGAGCACCCGGGGAGGCCGGGAGCAGAGTAGAGATGGAGAGAGCAGCCTCTGCCCCCTCACTGGATGCATCTGCTGGCAGCAAGGCTGGGTGGCCTGTTGGGAAATTGTTGAGTCCATGCAAGAGACAGGCCCTCGATGCTTACGTGATGACCTTCCCCAGCTCTGCTCCCCCCGTGCTTCCCCTCCCCTCTGTCTCGGATAGATCTGCCACCCAGATCTGGGAGAGGGTACCCTGGGAGAGGGTACAGCTTGCACCTCTTGGGAAGAACCCCTGAACAGAAGCCCAAAGCTGCACAAAGCACACCAGCAATGACTCAGGTCAGACTTTCACAGGCCCAGTGGGGTATGGTTACGCCCACCCAGGGAGGCAGAGGGGAGAGAGGACTCTTCCCATCTGGCACATTTTGGCAGCAGCCATCATCTATCTTGGGTCAGCCTGCCCAGCACCTTGGCCACACACATCAGTGTTTGGAGCACCCTCCCAGGCCATTCTCTGCCTGAAGATACAGTGCCTCCTAAACCCTTCCCAATTGCCCCACCTCACAACCTGGATTGCTTGTCATGGGTTTGCCACTCACAATCTCTTGGAGCAGCTGCCTCCTGCTAACACAGGACCTCCAGTGTCACCTCTCTGCCAACTCTTCCCTGATGCTCTCACAATCCCAACTGCAGTATCCTTGATTTTTTTCTATGCAGTCTTCCTGCTCAACAGTGTATTCATCATGCTGCTATATGGGTATGGCCAGTCCTTCTCCAGAGGGTGGTACAGCCCTGGAGTAGCCCACCAGACAGATTTCTGTCCTTGGAATTATCCAAGTCATGGCTAGATAAAACCATGGCAGCCTTGATCACATGGTGAGAGTAACAAGAGACATCGAGGTCCTTCATCTGGATTCCTGAAGGAGATTCTGTCGATCTCCCTCCCCTTTTTTATTGTCACTGTAGTGAGCTGGTTATTTCAAAATGCTGCCCCTGATTTCAGTTACTGCAGTATCCTCAGTTCGCCTTTTAATACTGACTTCTATTTTTTGTTGCCATGCACAAGCCTGTTTCTAGTGTCCATGGCTCCTACTGTTTGCCTTTTGTTGCCCATGCTGAATGTATGACCACAGAATGTGTAAGGCCAAGAAGATAGGAGAAGCCTGACTGTCACATGCCTCTGGCAGAGGAACACATGCCCCTGGAAGAAGCTGTGCAGCTCCATCCTCCTTGATTACCCAGGAGAAAACAGAAGGCTACAAGTGCAGAGTGCCAGGGAGATGGGTTTCCCCCTGAAGAAGATCCTCCAGCCCTTGTGCATGTGCTGTTCCCACTGAGCATTGCAATATCAGGCTATTTCCCAGGTCGTGTGGTGCAGTAAGGAGAGACCAAACAGACAGCAGCCAAAGCCTTCTTGCATTGGCCCCCAGAGCTGCAGTCTGGCTTAGACAAGGCGTGCTGCAAACCTTCTCTGCATGCTGTAGCAAAATTCTCCTGCACCTGGCCAAGGTCTTGGTCCTCCCCACTGTGTGCTTCAGTTTGCACGACTGTGGAGAGATGCAGCTCTTTACTGCTGGCTCCACACACCCAGCCCTGTCCTGTGGCATGACACTGGTGCCTGGAAGAAGGGCTGGGTTGTTGGCAGGAGTAGAAAGCGCTACTGAAGGAAGGAAAACACAGGGAAAGCTGAACCTTCACTGAATGGGGATGTCCTCTTCGTAATGAACTGTTGCATTGTACTATGCGCCCATCTGAAAACATGAACCCTTCTCTCTGACTCACCTTTCCCATGTCTGGAGCCGTGGGCTCACTCATCCTTGTCAAAGCAGCAGGGATACTTACTCTCTTTTGCCAGATTAGGAGATATGCGTGGCTCATCAAAAGTAGTCAGCAAGGCTGCAGGTGGGCTGAGCAAGGCTGGCGTCCCCTTACAGGATGATGTGACATGCAGAGGGCTAGGAGTTAGGGAGGAGTGCCCAGAGTCTCCGCTGCAAGGTGGCCGAGGTGAAAGGCAGCAATAAGTGTAGGTAGAGCAGCCCCACTGCAGTATGGTTGACCCAGTTATCTTCAGCATCCAAGATAATGATCATTATGAATTAAATAGGCTTTATTGCCACTATATTGATATCTTTTTCTCCTCTTGCAGGTGATAAATGCTATTGAGCAGGACTATCGGTTGCCACCCCCTATGGATTGTCCAAATGCCTTGCACCAGCTAATGCTTGACTGTTGGCAGAAGGATCGAAACCATAGACCCAAATTTGGGCAAATTGTAAACACCTTGGATAAAATGATCCGAAATCCTAACAGCCTGAAAGCCATGGCACCTCTTTCCTCTGGGTATGTATTTCTGTCTTCCTTTTGTCCCTTGGCTTCTATTTGCAGGTCTACTGTCCTTTGTGTCCTGGTGGGCACCATCCTTGCATCTCCCTAGGCTAGCTATTTTAGAAATAGCTTGGCCTGTGTTGTTTTGTCCTTTATACAAAGGGCATTAAAAGATGTCAAGATTACTCTGGTCCTTCTCCTGTGGACAGGTTAGATCTGGTGAACACAGACAGCTCCTTGAGTTGACTGTGTGCTCTGCAAAGTTAGAGGAACATCTTGGTTTCATGTACCTGTGATTGCTGGATGGGTATAGTTTCTTTGGTGGTACAATCACATGTGCAGTGGAGGCAAATAGAGCCTCGTCAGGTGCTATGATATCCCTCTGGACTGGGTGGGGATACACCAACTTGTGGGAAGCACTGGCTCCATTATGAGAATGTACTTTCTCCCCTTGTGCAGCCAGGATTGTAGATGTCATCTCAGATGGCTCCTGTCTCTTCTGTATGAACCGATCCAGAAAGTCTTCTCTGATATTCTGCACAATCCTTCCCTCAGCTGAATAAGAGTGCTTTTTGGGTGGTATTTCTTAATATGGTGTGGTGCAGGCACTGTGAATGATGCTGTCCCAGTTCCTCCAGCTGATGGAGGGCACAGAAATACACATACTCATTGCTGTTCGTTCTGTTCCTTCTCTGTTTCTGTGTTTCAGGATGAACCTCCCCCTACTTGACCGCACAATCCCAGATTATACCAGCTTCAACACTGTGGATGAATGGCTGGATGCCATCAAGATGAGCCAGTACAAGGAGAGCTTTGCCAGTGCTGGCTTTACCACCTTTGATGTAGTATCTCAGATGACTGTAGAGTAAGTGCCCAGGCTTCTAGTCCCAAAGCACAAGGAAAAGTCTCAATAGTTTAACAGCAACTGGTTGTTATTGAATTGGTTTTCATTTTCACATTATGTAGTTTTACTTTTATAGAATTTGTTGCTTTATGGACCCAGTTTTAGTCTATTCAGTTTCTGCAGACGTACTCTCTTCTGCAGGCTCTATCTTGTCTCCATCCTTGGATATGTTTGAGTCATTTAGATGTGGTGTTGGGGGATATGGTCTAGGGGAGAACTTTGTAGAGTGGGGTGGTTGGACTTGATGATCCCAAGGATCCAACCTAGGTGAATCTATGATTCTACAATTCTTTGATTCCAGACTGTGTGTCTGTCACTCCATATCTGCAGAATTCATTTCCATGCTAGCGGGCTGCACATCCCCACTGTGGCAGTGAAAACCCTCCACAGGGGTCTCCAAAACGCCAACATGGATCACATGGAGATTTCAGGTCAGCATCAGAAAATTCTCCAGCCACTCGAGAGCACTTTTAGAGTCTGCAACCCTCTTGGATATATGACTTATTGATGATGGAGACAAGCATGCTGTAAGCAAAGTTCTGCCTAAGAAAGGCCTCTGAAAGTCCAGATGGTTTCAAGTTTGTTCTGAATTGTCCTGCATCCACTAAAAACATCACTCAGTGGCAAAATCTTTGCAAGTTCTTCAGAGAAAGCAGGCAGCTGAAATCCATTTGTGCTGGTTTTTGAAATCCTTTGGGGCTAGCTGGGGCTTTGATGCTTCTGGTGAAAGATTTGTGGTTGGTTGCAGTTAGCTTTAGAAACTCTGCATAAGAAAGCGCCTTGCATTAAGGCCATCTGCAAGTGCTACAATGTCTCTCTGCCTGGTAACGAGGAAGCTTTTTTGCATTTGATGCCTAATTCCACACTTTAAACCTACCAATGAATCAGAATCTGTTCACACAAAGAGCCCAAATGACCTTTTCTGGCTTTTTGTTCTTATTTGCTGCCAGGAAATTTTCATATGGCAATTCTGACTGGTTTAGTACATCTGTGGTGCTGGTGCAACCACAAGGCCCTGGGGGTGATTTTGGCACACTATAGGCTGTGTTCATATGACAGAAAGAGGATCCATAAAATCTGAAGGATAGGGAAGAAGAACTTTAACCAAACTGGGACATCACACCTGCACCACAACCCACCACTTCCTAGGTTGAGCTGTTTGCAATATATGTAACAGCAAACAGTTTTGCAGGCAGTCCAGCTAATGAAGTCTGTTTTTTCACAAATGTGCTCAGTGTCCCTTAAATGCTACTTCTCCCAGTTCCCTATCACAATACCTTCTAAATCCTCTCTGAGTGTCTTCATCACAATCTCAAGGGTATTCTCAGCTCATGTCCCCACCACTTCTGACAAACCTTCCTTCCACATTTCTCCCCTGCTTCATAGTAGAGAGAAGGACACTTCAAGTCCTTTTTCCTTGGGAAATCATGTGGCAACATTACATGAAACCACCTTCTAATGTCCCCTGGTATTTGCAGAAGTAGATAATCATGTAAGTGGAGCTGAATAGCCATGAGACACTGTTTTCTTCAAATCTGTATAGCCAGCAGGGCTGGCCCATACAGACCCCAGTCTGTATGTTCAGGTTTCCCCAGGTGGTGGCAGGCCTGATTTTCTCTTACAATGGGAGAGACTTTGCTTCCCTAATCCCTTGCGGTCCACCCACTTGAGATGTGTGGGAAGAGAGGTTGCCAAGGAAGTCTGAGGCAAAAAAGCTGTTGTCCTTCAGCCTTCTCCTTGTCCATTGGTACCAGTTTGCCAGTTGTGTTCATCAGGGGGAGGGTATGCTTTCTTTGACCTTTCTTTTCTGGTTGACATACCTGTAGAAGCCCTTATTATATTTTGCATCTCTTGCCAAGTTCAGCTCCAGCTGCACCTTTGCCTTCCTGTCTCCAACCCTACACAACCAGCCCATCCTATACTCTTCCCAGGATACCCATCCCTGCTTCCACTGCCTGTGCATCTCTTTCTTGCCCTTAAGTTTGACCAGCAGGTCTTGACTCAGCCATAGTGGTCTCTTGCCCTCCTTTTCTCATTTCTTACACCTGAGAATTGAGAGCTCTTGGGTTCTATGGAAAGTGTCCTTAAAGATCTTACTGCTCTGTTCTGCTCTCTTGTCTCTGAGGGCAGTTTCCCTTTGCTAAATCGTGGGAATCTAATTTTTGCACTGCTTCTATTTTTTATAGATAGCAGGCATCTGGGAAAAATAACAGTGACGCCAAGAGCATGAGTGTGACTCTGCATTGGTCCTATCTCTGATCATTCCAGATGTGTTTGCTACTCATCTCCCTCTTGGTGGATACACCTCAGTCATTAATTCTTCTGATCAGGGAATGGCATTCATGAGACGTAACCCATACCTGATTATAAGGACTTTCAGTTGCCTTTTCTCCTTAGGCAAGAGAAAATCAGGCCCACCACCACCTGGGGAAACCTGAACATACAGAAGTCCTGATGAGATGCATCCCAGAGCCCAGAGATGTAGTTGCAAATAACTCCATGATATATGTAAAGACATGGCAGTCAGGTGAAATTCCCGGTTACTAGAAAAAGGGAAACAGTACAGCCATTCTTAGAAGGGAAGAAAGAGGTACTCCAGGAACTACCAACCTGTCAGCCTCACATCTGTGCCTAGGAAGATCATGGAACAGATCCTCTTAGAAGCTATGCTAAGGCACGTGGAGAACAGGGAGATGATTGGAGATAGCCAGCATGGCTTTGCCAAGGGCAAGTCCTGTCTGATCAACCTAGTGGCCTTCTATGGTGGAATGACAACATCAGTGGACAAGGAAAGAGCTATGGATGATGTCTATCTGGACTTCTATAAGCCTTTGAAACAGTCCCTTCCCCACACACCCCCCAAATCCTTCTCTCTAAATTGGAGAGATATGGATTTGGTGGGTGGGCTGTTTGGTGGATGAGGAGTTGATTGTATGGTCACATCATGAGGGTAGTGGCCAACAGCTCAATGTCCAGATGGAGATCAATGATAAGTGGTGTCCCTCAGGAGGTCTGTATTTGGACCAGTATTGTTCAATATCTTCATCAATGACATAGACAGTGGAATTGAGTGCTCCCTCAGCAAGTTTGCAGATGACATCAAGTTGAGTGGTATGGTTGACATGCCTGAGGGACCTGGAGAAGTGGGCCCATGTGAACCTTAGAAGGTTCAACAAAGCCAAGTGTAGGCATCAATAGAGGCCAGGGATGAAACTGAGTATAGCTGTGCTGAGAAGGACTTAGGGGAGTTGGTGGATGAAAGGCTGGACATGAGACAACACCGTGCATTGGCAGCCCAGAAAGCCAACCATATCCTGGGCTACATCCCCAGCAGAATGGCCAACAGTGGTGGTGGGGGTTCTGCTCCTCTGCTCTGCTCTGGAGAGACCCCACCTGGAGTACTGTGTCCAGCTGTGGAGCCCTCAGCACAGGACGTATTGGAGCAGATCCAGAGGAGGCCCACAAAAAATGATTAGAGGGCTGGAACACCTGTCCTATTAGGAATGGCTGAGAGAGTTGGGATTGTTCAGCCTGAAGAAGGCTCCAGGGAAATCTTATTGTGCCCTTTCAATACTTAAAGGGGGCCTACAGGAAAGATGGGGACAAACTTCTTAGCAGGGACTGTAGCAATAGGACAAGAGGCAATGTTTTTAAACTAAAAGAAGGTAGATTTAGACTATATAAGGAAGACGTTTTTTCCACTTAGGGTGGTGAAACACTGACCCAAGTTGTCCAGATTGATCGGAGATGCCCCATCCCTGGAAACATTCAAGGTCAGGCTGGACGAGGCTCTGAGCAACCTGATCTAGTTGAAGATGTCCCTGCTCATGGGAGTGGTGTT
Organism: Gallinago undulata; assembly: GCA_026546715.1. Classification (NCBI taxonomy): domain Eukaryota; kingdom Metazoa; phylum Chordata; class Aves; order Charadriiformes; family Scolopacidae; genus Gallinago; species Gallinago undulata. The sequence goes on from JAOTQQ010000008.1 coordinate 8,849,529, forward strand.
GGACTAGATGATCTTTAAAGATGCCTTCTAACCCAAACTATTCTATGATTCTGAATAGCAAAAGTTTATCACTTTATGGCCTCATCAGATCAAAGCAAAAGTAGCAAGAACAGCCATCTGCACAGGGGGAGTGAGATTCACAGTGGTGAGGGTGTAGCACATCCTGTTCATGTGTCTCCAGGGATGGAAAAAATGGGTTGCCGTGTCACAGAATGAGACAGAGAATCCAAACATATGAAGGATGAAACAAAATGATACAAGAGTAGAAAACCTAAGAATTTAAACCAGCAAATTCACTTACAAGCAGTGAGCAGAGCTTGTGGTATTTGGTTTCACGCTCTACGTTGAGACATCCAGTACTCTGGGGGTGCTACAGGTAGGTAGCAAATGCAAAGACTGGAAAGATAAGCAAGGAAGAGTCAAAGAGGAAGTAGAGGTTTCACCAGGTTTGCATGCATCTGTTGCATTTATGGAATGCATCTATGGAGATGTCACCTCCCTACAGACCATGCTCATACATGGGTTTGTTCTGCTGTGAGAAAATGTCCTCTGATATTTATACCATGTTTGTTTCTTTTCCTCCCAAAGGGACATTCTGCGAGTCGGGGTCACTTTAGCAGGACATCAGAAGAAAATTCTGAACAGTATCCAGGTGATGAGAGCACAGATGAACCAAATTCAGTCTGTGGAGGTTTGATAGCTACGTGTCCTCCTACTCCTCTACCTTGAGGCCCTGCTCCCCTTTGCCCCTGTATGTCCAAGCTCCAGGTCTTGAGTGTTCTGCATGGACCAGAGACAGACAGCTGCTCTGAGGATCATGGCAACAGGAAGAAATGCCCTGACATCAATAATGAGAAGTTGCCAAGAGCTTCTAGAATTTAAGCAATGGAAAAAGGGAACAAAAAAAAGACAACTATTTAAAAATAAAAATCTATGAAATATTTTTAAATAATAGTAAAGCAATTGCATTCTTGAAAAGAGCTCCAAGACCATGGGAGTCTACAAATGAAGAGAAAAAAAGCAGCTTAATCTATTTCCTCTTGCACAAGACTGCTGCAGATGGGCCCAGACACCTCTGGAGCAATGAGACTTTTTCAAAAAGATGAATGCAAAGAAATGTCACAAGAAGCACTTCTCTTTCTCACATGGAATGGTGGCTCTGGGAATGTCATGCAGACAGCAGTCCTTCCTGAAAGCCCCTGTTAGCAAATCAAAGGGGAAAGAGAGGTGGAGCTTTTTGGTGCTGTGGAACCAAGTGCATCTCAGAAATTGATGGACTTCTTCAAAAGCTGGAGATTTTTTTTTAAAAAAAAAAACAAACCACAAATAAACTGAGACTAGAAGAGGCAGTTTCCAACAAATGAGAAGGAATCTGTAACACTTGGGGGGGTGGGGATGGGGAAAACAAATCCTTTTTACATCTCTTACTTTCTCTTGTCATGGAACAGTTTTGTGAGTGACAGTTTCCTAAGGGTCCGTCCATCCACCCTCCAATGGCATCATTGTCCATACATATCATATGCACAAGACTTTTAGTGATGCCCTCACTAGATGCCAATGATCTTTTCCCAGAAGACTTCCCAAGTACAGTATGTAGTAGTTTTTGATTACAAATGCTGATGTGTACTTTATTTTTCGGTTGTCATTGTTGGGAGATTTGTCCTTTTACCTTGCTTTGTTAACACCAGTTTGTGAGTTTGGGGTTGGAAATTCTTGGTTTGTTGGGGTTTTTTTTTAATGACAAAGAAATGACATCTCCAAGCATTATATCTTTCAAGAACTTTAATCCCTTCTCTGTGGAAGGAAAAATTGCAGCTTATTGACAATATGCCAGGAGAAAAATGTTTTTATACGCACATTTCCTCCCGTTTGCTTGTTTGTTATTTTGCAATTTGTCATGGCCCAACAGATATTTCTAACTGTTGGGTTTCCAGCTGTTGGCCAAGATGAAATGACCATCTGCTTGATTCAGGGTTGCTGGTGCAGGGGGGAGCATCATCACAGAGGGTCTGGGGGGAAAGGTTTGCAGGGGGGAGGGAAAGATGGGGGCAGTGGGGGGGTGAGAAGGAATGGGTTGTGGGAGGGAATGAGGGAATGATGACTCCACAGCTGGCTGTCAGACCCCTTTTGGAAATATCTTCCTTCTTAGGAAGGTTAGGAAGGTGGCAGATGGGTGCAGGTACAACAGAAAGGCAGGAGAGCCTGGACCACTATAGAGGAACTCGTGGTATGTCATCTCTTGGAGCCTGAGTTGCATGTGCTGCCAGGTTGTGGGTGGTTCACAACAGTAACCAAACTCTGCAGATATGATCTGTGCCCTTCAAGACCCAGTCCCTTTGTCAGGTGGTGCATGGGGGCTCTGAGGCAGCTTCAGTCTCAGCCAGTCTCCTCGAGGAGAGCCTGGCACAGCAAAGGCAAAACCTCTGATCTAGTAGCCTGGGTCTCTGGAGACAAAGTGCTGTGGTTGATGCTGAATGGTCAATCAGTGGCCAAATAACTGAAATAAATACTTTAGTTACTGACCAGGTTTTTGGTATGTAAATACCACCAACCAAGCACGGGGAGAATACAAATGAGAATCAGGTTCATTCTCCCTGTTCAGCACCACCTCATACCCTTTAAACATGCCCATCACCACCCACCTTGGCCACATGTGGCATATTTCCCCACATCTCCTGGCCATGACTAGCATAACTTGTGTTTACAAGCCCTTGTCTGCCATTGCCATTTGTAGGGTCTTCCACTCATTTTCAGCAGTATAGGGTGTTGAAGGCATGCTCACCTGAAATCTCTAGTGCAGGATTGTATTTTCGTTTGTATATGGTAGTTCCCTGTTCTTGCATCCAAAAGTGCATCTGTAGTTGTGTGAACATCAGCAGCAGGTGTGTGCTGGGTACACAGGGACATTCTGCGTTCATTGTCCACGGTGCATCCCCTCTGACAGCAATGCCATTGCCCTGCATCTCTTTCAGATGGCAGAATATGATGTAGAGAGAGTGAGGGGGTGAGGGGACTATAGGCATGCTGCATGCAGGTGGAACCGGACATAACCAGCTGCCTGTCCTATATCCAGCCTGTTTTATTCTGTGTATCTAGCAACGGGATGTTTTTAGTGCCCTTCCATGTAAAAAACACTGCTCCTGGAAATGGACTCTTAAAGAGCAGCATGCAAAAATCAATGGTGTCAACTAAACCCCATGAAGTGCTTGCTGAGGGCACACAGGGAGACAAGAGGCTTCTTTGTGCACCCTCTCCTGTAGAAGTGTGGAGCAGCAGTGAGGACTGCTCACATGGTAGCTGCTGTATTTTAACGAGGAACAGTTGTCAGTCTTTCCCAAAGGCATGTCTGAAGCTGTTTGGTGGCAGTTCAAGGTGAGGGAAGCATGGTGCTGTGCCAAGTTGTCTAGTCACAGCCAACTGGCTACTTTACGTACAAGGGAGCTTTGTAAGGAGAGCTGTCTCTGTAGAAAACTCACCAGCAAATTCCTGTGGGGCAGCCATGTGGAAGGAGCATGTGATACAACTGAAGCAGTTGTCCTTCCCAGGCAATGCCTGACTGTTCTCTGCAATCCCTTCCTTTGGTGCAGACACTAAGGAGGTGCAATGGCCATGCAACATCCCTTCAGAGCTAGTCATTATAAGACAGGGCTTGGAAGGGCACATCAGGCCTACTTCATTTGGAGACATTTTGTCTTAATGCACTGAATCTCCTCACTGGCTAGCATCTACCTACCAGACCCAATCCACTGTGAGGGACGGGATCATACCAAGCTCAGTGCCACAACTCACCAAAGCTGTGGCAGCTGTCTGCAGGACAGAGAAAGCATATCCTTGTCTCTTCTTCTGACCAAAAATCACATGGTGTTGGTACTAAAAGTAACACATTCCCATCTATTTATATCAGGCATCACTGTGACATCTGTCTATGTAAGATTAATGGAGAACTGGACATAAAATAGAAATGATCTGTACAACACTGCAGTTTTCTACATCCCTCAAGCTCTCCTGTGAGAGAGGAACCAAGTTCCTGTAAAGTACTTTCAATGGAGATGAACTGCTATTAATACTATGAAATATGTCTAATGGCAAAATCCAACTTCATGGGGAGAACATGTAACAAGGGGAAAAAGCAGTGGCTAACACTGACACTGTGAAATTCTGTTGTGCATGTGTGAATACTTAACAAAAATCACCACAATGAGTTTTCAGGCAGCTTGTTGGAATGTTCACATTTACCCTCCACCTTTCAAGCTACCTCCCAGACTTACCCTTCTCCTACTCTATTTCCCACTGACATCCACTGCTGTGGATGTAGGAGAGCTGAGCTGAGCAGGATCCTAGGTTTAAAATACTAAGTTGGTTGGTCATCAGTAAGGTCAAATCATGCAGAGCATCATGGGACAGAGTGGAGAATTAAGAAATTAAGAAAGAAAAATTAAAATATATTTAGTGGGTCATTTTTAGCTGTTGCCACAAGCCCTTTACCTGGAATTAACAGCACAGGGGCGTGCCAGGCAAAAGGAAAAACAAACTTGTAAAATACAGCACTTGCCCTTGCCAGCAGTGAGGGCACAGAAACAGCACTATGAACTGCACTCCCCCTCCCGAAGTTACCTTCCTTTCTCCCCAGTAAAATCTCAGAATTAGCTTTCTTAATGGAGATTTTTGGTTTTCAGTAGCTGAGGAGCTGCTTGTTACAGCCTGGCTTCTCCTCTCCATGGTGTCCTCGCTACTGAGCAGTAGCTTTCAATGGCAGTAATTCACACACATGGCTTCTGTGTGATCTGGGTAAATGTGGGTGTCACAGGGTTTACTGCTTATGAAGTATTAATTTAGTATTATAATTCAAATGTAGTGTTAAATCCCACAAACTCCATGCTAGTCATTATATAGTAGAGTCATCTTGTTAGCGTCATTGGACCAGTATGCACCAGTTAGCAAGAAGAGAGCCATGTGCAGGGAAACGTATAAAATAGTGCCTCATGGAAGGCTGGGGAGAAAGCAGTGCCACATCTTCATGTAGCTCTGGTGTGGAAGGTCTGCCATAAACTGACTCTTGGCCAGCTACAATAGCAGGATCCTGCTCACTTCACTGGCTGCTTAAGCACTATCCAGTGCAGAGTTCCCCTCTAGTTTGGCATGTCATTAGCTAAGGAGAGAGGATATTTTATCAGTATTAGGTGCTGGCTATATTAATAATGTTTTTCCCCAACCCCTTGAAGTTGTTATTTGAATTGGTGTTAAAGGAGAGGATTTTTCCCTGTAATCATCACGCAGGCTGCAGATTAGCAGTGGCCTGTAGAGAAAGCCTCTTGGTGGGTTTGAGCAGTTGAGAAACTTTTTGTTATATTTTCCAGGCTGATTTATATGAATCCTGGAGTAAGGGCTTGCACTCTGCTGCAACATTAACAGTTGTATCCTCTGAAAATATAATAAATCTGTGGCTGCCTTGGATGTATGAATCCAGAGTGTCTGGAAGTGTCAGTGTTGTCTGGTTTGTTTTAGTGAAGTGTGTTTTTGTAAATTTATTTCATCTTCCTTCCTGTGTGTCTAACTTGGCTCTGATTTAATGTAGGTCTTTTTCCATCTTAAAAAATTACTTACAAGTTCTTCACATACAGGATTCAGCATTTCCTCCTTCAAAGTTATATGAACAACTAATGTAGTACCAACATCATTTTTATATTCTGCTGGTAGTTGTCCAATGCCACTGAAGGCATACTAAAAATTATCTTCTTTGCTGTGTTCCCCTCCTTTTACACTACAGTCTCGTAGTGAACTAGTGAACTAGTGTTTGACATGCTCTCAGCTCTAGAACCAATAGTCCTTTATCTCAATCATGTAAGCCAGATGACACGTTCTGAGTTGCGTGATCTGAGCCGTACCTGCTGGCAGTCAACAGGACCACATTCTGTCCCGGAGCTCTAGCTTGTGACTTGAGCACTGGTCCCATCTGCTTTTCATGTTGGTTTCACTGTGTTCACAATTCAGTGCAATTCTGCCACTGGCTGTCTCATGAGCAATTCACACCAAAAAATTCTCTTCTGTATTGCTGATTTCATCTTGTCATTGCTGAGGGCTGATAGAATCCTCTTACTGTGCAGAATCTACATCATTTTTATCTTCAGTCACATTTTGGCCTTGTGTTTAGACTTCTGCAGGATGACTTTGCGTCTTGTAACTATTGAGCCCTTCCCAAAGACAGGACACAACTTCAGTCTGTGTTTTCTTCCATATGTTGCACTTTTCCGTAGTTGTCCTAGAAAACTCCATGCACTCTGCAAATATTTTCTGGAATTTACTTTATTGCTCTCCCTCCAACTCCACTGACAAACATTATTTGCAGAAATTTGGGACTGGAAGCAAGAAGTCCCCTCTCCCCATGAATCTTTGTTTGTCATGATCTGCATTCTCAGGTGTCTTACACAATTGATTCAGCAGTTTATCTACCTTTTTTTTCTTTATTCTGCAAGAAATTTTTCTGCAGTCCTGTGCTTTGTTGGAGTGCAGCAACAGTCCCACATCTGTAACACTCTGATCACTGACTTGCTCACTCCAACCACAGACAGATTTTCATAGTACCCCTGATTGCCATTCCCGCAAACAAGCCACAAGACTTGACCTTGCATGCCTCGTTGTCTTTCAGGAACTCCATTTCACCTTCATGAAAAAAGAACAAGAAGTGTTTGGTTGGTTCTTTTCCAGTTCTTTCATTCCAGTAAATTGCAGGAATTTTTCAGCTGCCGCAACTGTAGCTTCTACTTCTACCTCTAAGGTCAGTCCTCAGTTCCTGCACAGATGTCATGCTGTATCCTTCGATGATTCCTCCTAAGCCTAAAAGGAAAGGATTAAACTTTGTCAAGTCCTTAATAGCCAAACAATGTTAGCAAACACTATTGGAAGGAGTTAAAGGAGAACTAGGGGGAAGCATGTTATTCTAACCTGATGTTTAAGCTGAAAGTCAAATCACCCTTTTCCCCAAAATGCCTTTCTCCAGCACTTCCAGCTCACCGACTCCAGTTTGTGGTGAGGGAGCTGGTTTGTGAGTCTGGGAGATGGAGGTTGACAAAAGCACCATGCTCCAATTGAACAGTGCCTTGCAGGCATTTTGGGCACCAGCCTGAGACAGATGGTGCAGTGAATCCACACCCTTGGTTGGCCTTTGCTGGTGGAGAATAAATGTTAAGTCTCTGATAGCTAGCAAATATTAGCACTCAACAGCCTTCACATAAGAATGTCGTTATGAGCCAGTAAATCTCTGACATGCTGGCTTCTCAAATGCTGACTATACTTTTGTTCTTCTCAACTCAAAAGGTATGCACAGAAACTAAGAAATATACGGGCATGGGAACAGGTATGGCTGAGGAACAGCCAGAAGTATTTAGGAGGTATAAAAGGTAAATAAATTATGATTCTTGGTCTGTCAGAAGTAAACCATGATGATAAAAAATTTCATTACATCAGGAAAGATGTGAGTAAGGTGAATAAGCAGCAGTCACTATTTCTCCCAGCAAAGCAGAATATTCTTTGGCACAAAGCACAATGATTAAAGGGTGGAACTCATTGCTGGAGCACATTGATACCAAGCACTAGATGGATTCAAAAGGTGACTGGGCAAATTTGTGAAAGAGCAATCTCCTCAGCACAAAAATACCTCTTCCAGTTTTTCTGGGTCATGGATGCCTCGGGGCATGGGGTGTATAACAGAATTCCTACAGCACTTCTTTTGTACCATCATATTCTTGGGACTAACACATTTTAAATCTCCCAAAAGCCCAAACAGTCTATCAAGCATCATTGATTTTCTGTTCTTCACTCTTTCTGGTGAAGGATTTCTGTGTGGAGCCAGAGGGCTTCCTGTGTCAGAGGAAACCACGTGCTTCCTCCTCCAAAATCCTTGTGTAACACAAGGCATCTCTGGGGCTTAGAGCTGTGGCGTGTCATCAGTGCCTCAACCAGCAGCAATGACACAAAAAGTGAGACTGTCTTGGTGGTGGTCCATCATGCTCTGGATGAGGAAGCTCACTATGGAAGCTCAAACCTTCTTTTATGATTCAGAGAACCTTATGTGTGCATAGAGGGGTCCTTTCCTTCTTTCCTTCCTCTGCCATGGTTTGGTTTCTAACGGTGAGTCTGTTGCCCCTCTACATTGAAGGTTGGCTCAGCCTGTGTGGGCAGTTGCTGCTGGTTGCTTGGGTATCTAACCACGAGTCCCGGTGGGACCATGAGAGCTGCCTCAAGGATCAAAGGAGGCTGGGACAAACTTCTAAAATGGACAAATAGGTCTCAGTGCTATGGAGGGATTCAGGGCGGGGCTGGGTGCATGCAGTGAAATCCCAGAGCAAACATTTGAGTGTTGCGGGCACCAGGATAAGATGCAGACAGGTATTAAGTGCAAGGTTCAGTTGTGACTGCTGGTTCATATTTGTTCTTTATGTCCTGGTGATACCTTAGATCTAGACAAAAAAACCCAACCCTTCTGTTGCTTAGGCTACATTGATGGCGTAAGTAAAAAGCTATTTGATCTGGGCAGTGATTCGTTTCCCTCTGCAGAGCAGCCCAGGAATGTGGGAGAGGGGCTTGTCTGGAGCAGAAGGGGCCCCTGGCTGTTCAGTCCTGGCCCCCTGCAGACCTTTGTAAGAGGCCATGGAGGGCACACAAAGTTTGGCGTACTTGTGCTTCTGGGCTCTGATTTCCAGTGGGGCTGGAAGGGAGAAGACCATTGTATTTCTAGCTGATGATTTTGTAAGCTCTCTGATGGTTCTTTTTTTCTGTGAAAATCCCAGCTCCGGTGTTCATGATCTCAGGAGCACTAGGGTCATATGAGAATCACAGCTTTTATTGTAGGACAGCCCAACTGTCCTGTAAGGAAAACAAGTTGCAGGGCTATAGGTTTCATGTTGGCCAGCCCAATTTCTAGTGATCTGTTCCCATCATACCTGAGGACCTCACAGTCTGTAAAGCACATGTCCTAGAGGAAAGCCAAGGTTTTCCACAGGACTGAGGTACAGAAAAATAAAAAGAAATAAAGACTGACAGCCATAAAATAGTCAGAGTACAATTCCTATTTAAACAGCAGGAGTTCCCAAAATACTGCAATATTTCTGGAGTAACAATTTGCTCAGGGACACACAGTCAGGTTGTGTCTAGGTCCCTCAGGCCAGTAGAAGCACTGACCATCTTGCCTTCAAGCTCCAAAATTTTCTTCCAAGCCGTTCAATAGTGGTAGGAAGTGAGACACCCCAGGATAAGCCAAGTGTAGAGTGGGCAGACAAGTTTGGTCACCCCTGAGGTTCTGGCATCACTTTTTGCTTCTTTGTAATGGCACTCCTGACCCAAGACCACATATTACCTTTTGTCATCCTGCTAAAGCTGGACGGGGAGAAATCAGGGACTAGGAGTTTGCATCTGTTCTCTCACTTGTGGAGCCAAGCACAGACCCCTACATTGGAGGGCATTCTGTTGGATGCCCTCCTTCAGTGAACTCTCCATCCACCTTTCAGCCTGCAACCCTTGCCCCCTGCTCTTTTTTATTTCTTGCCCTCCACCATCAGCTGTCTGTTTTCTGCATTGTTTCTCTGCCTTCTGTCCCTTTCTCAGTATAGGAGAGATGGGTGGTTTTTTAGGTTTGGGCCATCACCAAGGTTTTGCTTCCTTCAAGCTGGCTCAGCACATCTCTGCATGGAACCTGATTTTAGCTACATTTCTTCCCATGAAAAAATTCCCCCTCTGCCTGTCTCTCTTCCTCCCTCTCCTCCATGGAAACATCAGCCACCTCGCATCTCAGATCTCTCCGGATAAAGGAGTAGAAAATTGTACAAAACTGGGGCAAGTGTGTAAGGATCCTTGGTCAATGTTCCCATGGAATAGTTCAGGGAAAAGGGTCCAACCCTGCCTCTTACCCACAGGTAAATGAGCATGCCCATCAGTCTGAGGACACATTTTCTATTCCCAAGTCTGCTTTGGAAAGGCCTTGTGCATTTTGTGCCGTGCCATCTGTCCATCAGGGGCCATTGAGGCCCCACTTTAAGTTTTGTGGGAGTGTTCAAGTGCTTAAGCCAGAACCAAGCAGTAGCAGTTCCTGCTGGAGAAATGAGCCTGGTGTTTCAAAGCATTACCCCAAGCAGAGCTGTGATCCCCACTCACTTAGCAAGGTATGGTATGAGACATGGCGGGGTGCAGGACACAGATGAGTTACAACTAGGTGCTCAAGGAGATGAGCTGGGCACAGGTCAAACTGCCCTCTGCTCTGCAGCCCCTGATGCCATATGGGCTCAATGGGCTTCCGAGTCACTGAATAGGCAACGTAGCTGTCCATGTTTCCATTTTAAAAGAGTGCTGCAGGGAAGATCTTTCCCTAGCTCAAAGACTAAAGCCCAGGTCAGCAAGGCAAGGGAGAAAGCAAGAAGGTCCTGGAGGGAGGGAAGTCTTGTGCTGAGGTCTGAGGTGAAATGGGAAGGTGGCAGTAATGTAGCAGGGAAGAGAGTGGTTGAGCCTTGTAGCAACAAATCCTCTTGCCTGTCAGGCCGTTGGATCACTGTGGTTTGCTTATATATCCTCTCCAACATGACAAGATGTGAAACCATCAGCCTTCACTGGAAGATTTGTGGAGGAGCTGCCTATGTCATAGGGAAGGTTTGTAGGAAATTTTGGAGGGCTCTTGTCACAGCTTTGGAAGGAGCTGCCAGTATAGGATGGGGAAAGTATATGTATCCTTCAACTGCCCAAAGACAAGTGTGTCTAGTCAATGCTGCATATTGTCACCCCCCTAACCCTAGTCCACTCATACTTCAGCTGGGCTCCAGGGGCATCCCCAACCCTGGTTTCCTACTCTTTGTCATCCTGCACACTGGCCATGGCCCTCCGGACAATGTAACACTTTTCATGACAGTATTTGTATTTTTTTAATTGTGAATGGGGAGATAGTGTGCAGGTCCTTGTTACACAGGGATGTGTCTTCCATTCAGACCAGGGCTTCCCCTGGCTTCGTCAGATGTCTTTTGATGTTACTGAGAAAAATAAAGAAAGAAATAAATCAGATGTATTTATAAAGGAAACAGAAACCCACTGCTCCAATGCCTTTGTAGGAGTATTTTTAACAGAACATTTTTTCAAAATAAATGTGAATTGTAAAGTTTAAAGCATTTGCTTGTGGCTTTCTTTTCTAAGTGCTTTGTCAAACTTTTGCCTGTCCCAATAATCCTGCTTGGGTGTAAACATTATGGTAGACAAATATGAGGGATATTGATCCCTTAGAGAGAGGAAGACATGCCCAGAACTTGTTTAGTGCCTGGGAAATGACTTCAAGATAAACAAATATCACTGTTACCCTGCTTAAAACATTTAGTCTTAGTAAGTAATTGACAAATGTAACCATTTGCTCCACTTGTAAATTATCCTGAAGAACACTTTGTCACTACCTTGTTCTTTAGTTATAAAGATGCTACAAATTTATATGTGCGCATGTTTGAATATTTGAACTTATGATTCGCATAATGATTTTGCTTGGTTTCATGATTCATGGAGCAAGAAGGGATATCTTAGTCCTATGACATTTCAGCTGCCCAACACATTAACAAACAACTGTAAACAGGAGGAGGAAACTCAAGGCAATGCAGTGTCTAAGCAACTGCCTCCCAGCTTGAACCCCATGTGGGAAGTAAATCATAGCTGATTTCATGAGAATCCTGCTCCCTTGACAACCCTGCATGTAAAATAAAAGAAAAAAAGGAAAAATCACATATGCAAATTATCACTGTAAATCAGTGAAAGGATCAGGTTCTGTGGAAATTATCTCAATGCTTTTATTTTAATTACTATCCACAAATTCTTCTCTGCAGTAATCTTTCAAACCTTAGTCATGCATAGTGAGAGAACTACGTGTAGTTTAGATGATTGATATAAGTAATATAGCAAATCAACTGTATAGACCATTAGCTGTCATAATCTAACATTGGGCTGCAATAAAGAGTTCAACTCATAATAAGAACATCAATATTTTAGTTCATAATCCCAGATCTATGACGTCTGATTTTCTCATACTCCTACTTCCCTTCCAAAGGAAAAAGACATTTCAGCACACATTTGTCAGGAGAAGCTTAGGTTTGCTTGTTTGTAACTGATGTAAATATTTCTGTAGTCATAAGCTACTTCTATACAGCTACATTTAGAAAGCAGAAGCTGGATCTACATCTGAATCTTTGGGTCAACACCTGAACCTGCAAAATCCATTCTCTGCCCACGACTGATGCACAACGGTTCTGAAATGTCTTGTAAATGAAAAATACTGATGTGAAGCATCAGCCTGGAACCAACGAATCTAGCAAGTCTTTTCTTTGGCTGTTATTCATCTTCATTCCTTCTGGCACTACAAATCTGGAAATAGCTGAACAGGGCATATATTTGCCTCTTTTTCATGTGATCCTGGAAAGCCTCTAAAAGGTAGATAGCCTTATTTCCTGCAGTGACAGCCTTTCCCAAGAGCCCAGCACTGAGAAGCAGCAAGGGACACAAGCCACAGGAGGAGAAGGACCGTAAAAAAAGGGATTCCTGTGAAGGACCAAGTAGTTCTAAGCCATATGGAAGTGGGTGCAACTGATATTTGCCCACCCAGATGCAGACCTTCAGCCCACAGACGGAACAAGCACAGAGCAGGCAAGCCAGAAAAGGCATTAACTGTCTTTCCTCTTTGGAAAGCTCACTTCCCACCCCACTTATAAGGGCAATGTGTTTTTCATATAGCCACAGGTGAAATATTGGCCAGTGGGGAGGGGAATGATGCTCCCAAATATGAAGCTGGTCCTACCTGGGTTGCTTTCAGAGCAATCTATCAAGAAGGAATCTCAGCTGGATAGATCTCATGTAAAGACTTGCTCTTCCCAGGCTAGAAGTTTTTCCTTTCCTGACCTAGGAAGGGAAGTCTACAGCATAATGCTGTTTCTGTCCTCTGTGATCCATTCTCCAAATTACTGCTCTGCTTGTTGCTGTGAAGATCGTCAAAGCTGGTAAGCAAACAGCAGCCCAAAATCTCCCTGAAAGTTTCTCTGCTACACTCCATGGAGACACACCACTGACTGCTGAGTGGTTTAGATTTCTCTCCCATCACACTGATGCAAGTTAGGCATCCCTCAGTGGGCATCAGTGGAAAAACACTGATGGAAAACTGTTGTGTAATCAGAATCTACCATGAGTGTGTGGGCTTACAATTTTCAAAAGTGATAGAAACTTGAAGAGTGTCATTGAAGGGGGACCTACCTCTACGTCTCAGCTCTCCCCGTAGATGCCATCTGGTTGAGACCCACATATGAGATCAGGCCCCAGACGGCTAAATCATGATCTCTAAAATTGTGCATGATCATACCAGCACTTACATTTCTGCCAAAGGGTATGTAGCTATCACCATGATTCGCTGACCTGCACAGGAGTTACAGCACAACTCAAAACCTACATACTTCCCTCCCCTCCCTTGGTGTGTACACTTCTGTGCACACTGTGTGATGACCTCACCTACTTATGCTAAATGCCTTCAAGCTAGATAGGGTCGAGTCACAGGATGTACAGCTTTAAATTCCCTCTTTTCTCAGCTGGAAGGAAGGTTTGACTTCAGCTTCTCCACCAAGAATGAAGTATGATGGCCATGGAACCCATTTGTGGAGTTGGTTTTACCTTTCATAATCAAGTCTACCTTGATGAACAGCCTTCAACTTCAGACTGGTTTCCGTGTTCTCCCAGCTGAACTTCTCTTCCTGGACATCAGGATCTGGTGATCTGTCTGATTTCAATCTGCAATGCTAATAATGAGCCCTCAGCATGTCTTAATATTTGTGATAGTCTGAGGCATGGTTCCCCGAAAAGATCACAGACAGGGTGCTTAGTAGGTGTCTTAGGACCTCCTTACACCCATGCTGCAGCTCATGCAGTTGATGCTTTCTGCAATATCAATTTCTGTCAAGGTCTTCACAGCCTCATTCAGGGTCATGTCTTCTCTGCACAAAGGAGTGTAGGAGGGCAGATGCAGCGTAGGATGGTCTGAAGCTCAACACACGTTGGAACTGCTAGCTCTGAAGTTGCAACAATATCTGTGGTCCAGGCTTAAGAGACAGGATTTCTTTCTTGCTAGCACCATACTGTCTGCTCTGACTATTTTATGTTTACTTACCCATTTCACTCCTGTGGTTTTGTATGGATTATTTCTCTCTGATTTCAAGTCAGGTTTCCTGTAATTTACTGCTGAAAGCAATGATTCCTGTGTTGTTTGGCTGATGAATATCCTTTCTGGTATGTTTGTGTCTTACACCGCCTTAGACCCTGAAAGAAATTTTAATTTCTTTTTGCGTAGCTCTGGGTTTGCTTTCTCCTTTGGCACAATGCAGCACAAGTTTTTGTAGCTTTCCTCATTTGCAGAACCATTGATGTCTGCTTCCCATACAATTTCCTGTTTGTTTGTGTGCCTCTGCCAGGTTTTCCCTTATCTGGTGCTAGTCAGAGCTTTAAAAAATATTTCTGCTATTTTAGAATGTGCTAATGTCATAAATGTATAAATTCTGAGCCACTGCTTGTATCCCAGGTATCGTGCTTGCTTTCCTTGCCTTTTTCTGGTCTGCAGACTCTTGCATAATGGTTGATCTTCCTGTGATTACTAGATACAAGCCCATGGTGAGGCATTTTTCTTAAGGCATTTTACCCATTGTCTGCACTGTTCCTCCTCTGCATATTTATTTTCCCTCTTCTGCAGTTCCTTAATTGCTTTTCACACATTTGACACATTTTTGCTTCATATTTTCATGTTTTCTCCACTTACCTCTAGGTCTTCTCCACTTTGTTTATCTTGTTCTTACTAGCTTTGTTCATACCTCTGCCTCCAAGAGAAGTATGTGAGGACCTTTTTTCTTCTCATCAAGGCTTTTCTATCCTTTATCCTTTATATAACTTTTGTCAGGACATTTAGTAACCAAACCAAATACAATAAGCATTCTAGCTTATTGTTGGGCCAGCTCTGCTGAGCACTTACCCTTTTTCACAACATTTTTGTGCTCATCTGCTCAGGGACAGGATCTAGTGCACACTCATATTTCCTGTTTTACACCCTCAAATAGCTTTAGGATCTGTAACTCCTTTCTGATGCGCTTTCAGTAGCAGAACACGATGAAAGCTCTTGACATGACTCTTCTGGTCTTTCCAGGGACATTTGCAATGCAGATTCCCATATATTCCCAAGCACCACACTATCATGCAAATCGCTGGAATAGGAATGGGAACCAAGAACTGAGCTGGTGCTGGGCTCAAAGGAGTGGCCCTCCATCAAGGATGCTATGCCCAAGGTTGCCTGAGTGTGTTTTGGGGGGAATACTGAAAGGACTGTGGAAAGTGCTGCTTTCTGTGCATATATCAATGCCAGCCTATGTGTCTTGCCATGCACAAGTTCTTGGGCTGCTTGGGGTGATAGATAAGCAGACAAAACCTTCAGTGGAAAGCCATTCAGCAAGTGATGGATCTTTGCTCTGCTATCCCCTCATCTCCCAAATCCTCCTGTTATTTAGAGATCTTGGTGGGGATGGTGGAAGGAATTTCTGGTATCACTGGTCCGACCTCCCACTCACACCAGAACTGTCCCCAACAAGGGGACAAGTGGATCAAGGCAACCATTGCTTTGTCTGGATGAGTCTTGGAAACTTCAAATGGTGGACATCACCCACCTCCTGTGGTGGCCTGGGCTAGGGCTGCACCACCCTCCAGGGAAAGGAGCTTTTCCTAACATCCAACCAGAGCCTCTGAGGCTTCAACTTCCTTTGACCCAGGCCTACAGAAGAAGATACATGTCTTTCTTTAGAGATATTGAAAATTCATATCCAAGCTGTTTCCCAGTTCCAACTACTGGATTATTTTTTTTTTTTTTATGTGTGGTATATCAAACTCCTTTTTGTCATTGTTGACATAATTCTAACTTAATAAGACTTTAAGTGGTGTGGTTTTGCACTTTTCTCTCTTATTATTTATGCCATATTTTGTTTAACATTTTAATACATACAATCTTTGTTGTGATCTTGATGGAGAAATTCATTAAACTATGAAATTCACTGCGACTTCAGTAAAGATCCAAGATGACTACAAGCACAGTAAAAAATTGAACTGCGGTTCTTTGGATTTGTTGAAAAAAATCAATTAAAAGTGTAGTGTATTTCAGGTCAAATTAATATATAGAAACTGCCAGGATGAGATAACATAGATCATAGGATGCTGCAGGTCTCAATTAGTCAGATCAGGACTCATATATGAAAGTGTCACAGTTATACTAGTTACTACATTATTCATGAGAAGTTATGGAGCTGGGAATGCTCTGAATGGGAAGATTTGCAGAGATGTAAATAAATGCGGTGTCAGAAACTGAATAATCAATTGTTAATTTACCAAACCAAAGAAAGAGGGCAGTATGCTCAAATCAAAATTAAATTATTTTTGTTGTGTGTAGCGTATGAAGGCACGGACCCTGGTTGGTGATGCAACCAGCCTCGTTTATTATAACAAAACAGGCAGCTTATATAGTACCAATGTATCTCCTTTCCCAACCAACATGCCCCTGCAACACCTAAATGCCAGGCAGGCAGAATTCCCCTCCATCAGTCCTGCCACTGTTTATGGGTTGTTAGGACTTGATCACTGGCCTTCCACTGACAGTGTTCCTGCTTCTTCTATTCCTTCTTCTGGTCTCTGCTTCTTCCACAATCCTATTCACCCACATCTCCCCCTTTTCTGTTTAAGGTACAGAATAATGTTTGTGTTAATATACATGTATATTACATCCTAATGATTAAATTGAACTTATACTATTAAAACTACTATAAACTATAAAACTACTATTATCTATACATTTTAAGCTTATTGATTTCTGTAATTCTCTTATGCTATGGCTGGTTTCTACATCCACTTCTAACATTGTACTTTGCAAGGCAAATACAGTGTGCATTTGAGCATACATGATTTGATTTATGCTTTTGTAACACGGGGAAACAAACATGGCAAATATCACTTAATAATTAACAGAACCATCAGGCCTGATAACATTAAAACCAATGATACTTTTGTGAACAGAAAAGATTCATTGCTCCATGGTTTCTGATGGTTGTTTGTGATGCTCAGCTTCTAGATATGGTCAAACGTATTGTGCTGGGATCCAGTTGGGACCATTTCCTGTGGAAAGACAAGTGTATCCTCACCCCCAAGTTATCAATGGCATGGGGCCTTCCCCTTCTCCAGTGGCCATATCACGAATATGGACCATTGGCTTTGTTTTGAACATTGGGGAAGCTCCAGAAGTGTCCATTTCCTTGTGTCATATCAGCATTGTTTCTGTTTAGAAAATTTAAATCAAAAGTGGCTTTCCGTAGTAATTCTTGTGGTGGATCTCCCAGACTCCCCCTTTTTTGTTTAATTAGCAATTTCTTTAGCATTTGATGGGCATGCTCAACAATCGCCTGCCCTGTAGGGGAGTATGGAATTCCAGTGATGCGGGGAATGCCCCATTCCTGTAAAAAAACAGTTGTGTGGTTTTAGATACATAGGCAGGGCCATTGTCTGTCTTGATGGTTTCTGGTGTACCCATAGCAGCGATAGCTGTGTGAGAAACACCGGCTCACACTTAGAATTTAAAGAGGACAAAGTCACTGGAGCAAAGATTTATTGTACGAAACAGCGCTGAATTGGGTGCATCTCAAAGCAGAGGCACACCAATCTTTAGTTTTGTAGATATTTTATACCTTTTTTCCCTGGCGGTCTTGAGTTCCTGTCTCCCTCCTCATTGGCTGAGAAGTTGGAGCTCACATTCTTCCCAACCACCTGACCTATTACAGATCTAGTTTATACCTTTTTACCTTACAGAGCACAAACCTCTAAGTAGTTAGCTATACTAAGCATTGTTTCACAGTCTTTGCTATCATCTACTGTCCAGTGTTAGTAGTTACAAGCACCTATGTGGTCATCTTCTTGATCTAGTGGTCTTATCTTTATTTTCTTTAGTTACCCTCCAGGTGGTCTTCGTTCACTTATCAGTCTTTCATGTCTTTTGTTCACTTATCAGTCTGTCTTCAACCGCTTGTTTGTTCACTTATCGCCTTCACAGCCTGCTTCTCGTAAACCAGAGTCTCTGGTCCACTACCAGGCATTTCTAAGGGTTAGTTAGATACAACGGAGGAGACTCCACTATCACCAAGCCTCCTCAGTCAATACAGACACGCTGACAAAAATATACCAATTAGCTGAAGCAAAATTCAGCTCATTTCTCACAGCTGCTAGCTCGTGTTGTCAGACATCGCGACTCTTTCCTCCTGTATGTGCAGTGGCAAAGATATAATTAGAAAAAGTATCAACAGTGACACATACATACTTTAGGAGGCCAAATTCTCCAAAGTGTGTAACATCTGTTTTCCAAATTTGCAATGGTGAGCTGCCATGTGGGTTAACTCCCAGTTGTGGCAAGATATTGGCTGTCATGTGCTTGGTCTTTGGTTAGCTGAAATTGCTTTTGTAGTGCCTTCCTGTTTTGGTGAAGTTATGTGAGAGCTGTGCTTGTTGAAATAATTACAGTGTGATGAGGGCGACTGTGGCTTTATCAGCAGCACGGTTGCTCTCGGCTCGGGGTCCTGGCAGCGAAGTGTGTGACCATATATGTGTGATGTAATAGGGTAATTTATGATAGGAGACATAATGCCATAATTTTTTAAGTAGTCCAAATAACTCTGGGTTCTTGACTTCCTTTAGGAAACCCCCTTCAATATGCTGAACAATTTCTGTAACATATAAAGATTTAGTTATGATACTGAGATTTACATCAGAAAAAAGCTGAAAAGCACCCACAACAGCTGCAAGTTCCACAACTTGAGGCGATCCTTTGACACATTTTATATCTTGGTTCCTAACAATTTTTACATTCAGACTCTTTATTTGTAACACCAGCTTCACTGCTTGTGGCTGGATGGTGTGAGTTGCAATTATCCATCCTAGATATTTCCAGGGTGGTTTCACATTGGACCTTTTCCTCGGCTGTCTGCAAGCCTGCTCCTTAGGCATCAAGGCAGACAACTGCCTGCAGGTCTTTGTCTTTTAACAATTATGCCAGTCGTTCTTGTTCTAAGTCATGCAAGTGCAGCAGTTTGTCCTTTTGAGCAGCCCCACAGGGAGCTGCACTGTACCTTGGCACCTTTTATCGTATCAGTGATGGAAGAGTTAGCATTCTTAATTGTTTGCAACACTTTATGGCAGTCAGCAGTAGCATTCTCAAACGCTAATTGTTTCATAAGAATATCACAAGCTGCTTAGTTATCTACTTGTCTCTCTATTGCATTTTGGAGCCGATCAAGGACTTTTACATAGGGTTCTCCCGGCGCATGTGTGATAGCAGAGAAGGAAGCTTCTGGAGCGGCTGTATCAGGTACCCATCTGATCGCACGCAGTACAAGTTCTTTTACTTGCTCAAAACACTCGCTGTCCATCTGGGCTTGCACGTCAGGAGTAGCCCGAGGCCCCTCACCGACGAGCTCATTCACACCAATATGATTTAAATTGACAGTTGAGTTATCCAAAGGTTCAGCAGTCACGAGATCATGGCACTCAGTCATGAATATAGTATATTGCATAGCTAACAAAAATCACATGGAAGAATTTCCAGTCACGAGGAGTCATATCTGTCACCAATGGTCACCAATAAGCTAAAGGCATATGCCCATTAAAGACCATAGTCCTTTACCAATTTTCTCAATTCTTTTACCACATCATAAGGTAGAAATTCCCAGCAGGGCTTCTGGCCAGCTTTGGGAAGTCACAGGGAAAGGCTGTAGCCATTCTGTATCTCCCTGGGCTAGAGCTTCTTTTCTGCACTGTTCCAGATCGCCATAACACACAGTCCGAGTCGGCGCAAGACCCCCAACTGCCCCCCTCAACTCATCATCAGGGGGTACAGATTCGGTTTTCCAGGTTCACAGGACCAGGGTCAAAAGGATGGTCCTTCCTGGGCTCTGACTTTTGCTCTGCACTGTTACAAGGAGGTGGCAGCGGTAGAGCAGAGGAGCGCTCTGGGTGTTCAGAGG
>JAOTQQ010000008.1:8907938-8932812 GCA_026546715.1 Gallinago undulata
GTGTTGAGGACTCCAAAGCTGGACACAGTGCTCCAGGTGGGGTCTCACGAGTGCAGAGTAGAGGGGTAGAATCACCTTCCAAGACCTGCTGGCCACACTTCTCTTGATGCAGCCCAGGACAAATGCAGAAATGCAGACATGGAAGATTTCACTGCTGTAGCAGCAGCAAGAATTCACATGGGAAATTTGTTGAGAAAAGTGCCTGATTTGCAGGTACTTAGGCAGACCTTCCATGATGCTTCTGGCAGTGACTTTAACTTACAGTTTGATGACGTGAGGACCAGCAAGGTTGGAAACAAGGTATTGTGAAATTTGACTTCATTTCTTGCACATGACTTGAGATGTAAGTCTGAGATACTGGAGTCACATGGTGAATTGTGTGTTCCAGACAAGGTGTTAAGACAACCAGCCACAGAGTTACACTGAGGAGTTGACTAGGAGTTAAAGTTCATCAAGTCAAGCATTACTTGCATGAACCAATTAAAAGGAATCCTTTTTATGAAACTCGCCTTCCACAGGTTTGTTGCATTTTTGTTCACATTGTTTCAGGTGCCAGCCCCACTTATCAGTGCTCCGATGTGAATGAACAAAGTGAATTTACTTGTAAAACCAAAGAAATAATCTATGCCAAATACAGTATTGTTCTGAGCTTCAGCAATGAACAGTAAATCATTTATGAGAAGTACTTGTGTCTGCACCAAACAAGCAGAGACAGGATCACAGGGGGGTCTGGTTGTTCAGCAGTCTCTCCACTCACAGAAAGCAGTGGTGCTTCAGTAGGCAATAATTTTGATTACCAGTTTACAAACTACCAAAGGACATGGGCTGAAGTCCAGTGCAGGGGAAATCCCTGCATCTCAGCTATCATATCTCTGTCATGCTCCCCATGAGACCATTCCCACCTCCTCCATCCTTACTGTGCTTCAGTGCTTCTCAGGGGAAATGGATATGTTGGGCAGCTTCAGGCTCTGTATGCACATTGAATTATTTGTGAGGTACCTTACACATCTTTACTGAGTACCTTTTAGAGTGTGTGCTTATAAATATATTAACTCCTCACTGCTCTGAGACATATGACACCAAATCCTTCCCCTTTTCCATGCTGTTTAGGACTCAGTAAGCCAGAATAAAACTTCATTTCCTTAACAAATAATTTTATGTGATCTAAGGTAACCTAGGTCTTATATTTGCCTTTCACAAGAAGAAAACACAGAATTATATTATCCTACTGTCCACAGTGTGCAATTTATCCAACAAATTGGTCTATTTTTGTGTTAACCTACTGCTTGCAAACATGCATTTGGAACATTTTCCCTACAGGAAATTGGCTGGATGAGCTTGTTAGGTGCTTTAGAAGAACAGTTTCCTCTGCTGTGTGAGCTTGCTCTTGTCTAAGTCTTTTGCCTTGCCTAAGATAGATTTTATTAAGCCATAAGGTGCTTCTGAGCTCTGTGATGAATATTAGTGTTTATGCAGTACAGTTATACAACTGGGGTGAGGTGGACTCTATTTAAGAAGCAGAGTC
The DNA here is from genome assembly GCA_026546715.1 of Gallinago undulata. Lineage (NCBI taxonomy): Eukaryota > Metazoa > Chordata > Aves > Charadriiformes > Scolopacidae > Gallinago > Gallinago undulata. Next base: position 8,909,464 of record JAOTQQ010000008.1, read on the forward strand.
AAGCCCAGAAAAGTATTTAGGATTAAATGAAGGTTAAAAAGGGCCTATACAGGAGGAAGGGTATCTCAAACTGAAGCTGTTCTTGAACACCTGTGGAACGACAATATTGCTTTGCAGTGAACCTGAAAGGGGTTAGAAGGAGTAGAGCCACTAGTAAACGGTGGAGACACTGTGGATGCACATCACTGTGGCTCCACTGATGTCATTAGTGGTGCTGTTAAAATTCACACAGGTTTCAAGCTGACCTAGAGTCTTCAATGACTTACTTGAAAAGTAATTGAGAACACAACAAAATATTCCCAAGCAGCTTCCCTGGGTTGGCTAGGAAGCAAATAGCCTGTACCTGAACAGTCAGCTGGTCCAAGTGGAGATTTGGGGTATGCCCATGGTGTCAATGAATGCAATTCTATTCTCAGCACAGAGTTCTTTATTGCTGTATGTAGGAATGATTTTTCTCCTCTCTTCTCCTGAGGCCTCTCTGGCAGTAGTGATGGCAGGGTGGTAAGATATGCCTCTGTTCTGAATTGCAGGTCACTGTTCTGAGTGACCTCATCTTTGCTAACTACTGAATTTTGATCCATTGACCATTCTTCTACCATAAAGGGATTTGTTCTCCCTGCTGCAGCAGCTCACCATGTTAGTTTTTATTTTGGGGGGAACTGTATCTATTTTTCCACTGATGATGAATTGAAGCACCAGTGTGCTTCTGGATTCAGGATTCTGCAATGGAAACTTGCTTAGACAAACTAATTTACACCTTTTTTTTATTTGTCTTTCCCTAGCTCTTGCAGGATTATCTTGGCTAGGTCTGCAGTGGTGGACAAGTTAGGTATTTCGTAATAAAGAGCATCTGTGTCAGTAGGAAAGGCTGAGGTGGCTTTTATTAGAGTATTCTGACCTGTCCTGAAAATGCAGCTTCCAGTTTCCTCAAGCCAAGATGAAAGCATTGATCTCCACATGACAGGATAAAACTGGTCCTTTCCTGTATCAGAGGTGAAGCTCAGCATGAAGACAAATGTCAGTATTAGCTCACCAGTAGATTGGGGCAGCAGCTGGTGACCAATCATCACTGCATGCCAAAGACAATGTTACCCAGCAATCAGGACATGCATGTCTTTGTGCTGAGGGCGAACATTCAAGGTGACATTCACTGCTTAGGGGTGCAGCCAGAACTAAAATGACTGACTGACTCTCATTATCTCCTCCAGCCTCCTCAGTGCTCTGCATTCATTGCCCAACTATGTGAGGATTTAGTGGCAGAATATCTGAAGGGAGAACTTGGGCTCCTTTGTTTTAATAACTGCCACCTCCTATGAGGGGTGTCTTTAGGACTTTGGACATTAACTTTCTTCTTCACAGAGCACTGTGTACCTAATTCTGGCTTCTGGGCTTATGCCATAAGCCAGTGCTACCACTGTGAGGAGGACTTCCCTTGTAAACAGTGCTGATCTGGGGAAGATATTTTCCCTGCCAGGTCCTCATGGGCTATCTCTTGTCACACAGCCACTGGATTCAAGCAGGAATGTCTAAGTTATGCTCTGGTGTAAGAATGCCTGGCTGTTGGTTGCATATTGGTCTGTGCCATTTACCATCTGTGGTGCACAGAAGTTTGCTCTCTGGAGAAGATGAGGCATAGTGGAAGATTCTGGACATGACATTTGGGTGAAATGCAATAGTCTGTACAAAGTTGAACTACATTACCTCTGGCCTTGAAGCATGTGATAGTCTAAAGGAAGGTAGAGGAACAAAACGTGGATCTGACCAGTAATTTAACCATATCACCGCTGGTGACTTTTCCAAGTTTGCAACAGGTCCCATGCCCTTTTTGTGTGGGTGAAATAAAAGCAGAACATGAAGAATCTTGTAGGAAAGAGAGTCCAAATGTCCAGAGACATGTGCTGAAGAGTTCAAGTGGACTGGTCATGTGGATCTCAGCAGCTACAGTCAGTCATCATGGGATCCCGAGAGCAGGTCTTCTCTGATGACAGATGCTGTGTATGCAGCTGGTGGTAAGGGCACACGTAAACCCCTAGTGCTCGGTTTGGGGTAAGCAGACCAATTTCTCTGAGGAAATGAGCACTACAGGCACTTTGGGAAATGTAATTAAATACCTGGGCCTGTGACTTACAGTGTTTGGCCCCCTGACAATCTGTCTGTCTTGGGCCTAAACTGCTCCCTTCCTGCTGCCTGAAGAAAAAGATTTTTGGCAGTGTCTCCAACCCTGCCCAAGCTCTGTCTCTTTCCCTGTTCTCCAAGTCCTTGTCTCTCGTCTTTCCTATCGCATGCTTGCTGTCTGCAGGCAGAGAAAAGCAAATAGGAATTCAGAAGCAGGAGGCTTTATTTTTTTCCCTATAGACCTAGTACTTCACCCTGTGCTGTCAGCTATCTTCAGCCTAGACAGCCTGGCCTTTTTTTAACCCCTTGGGAGGCACTGGGCCTGCTCACCTCTCAGTTTTTCACAGAAAACATCTGCAGAATTACATCTTTCTTGAGATTTGCATGCAAGCTAGAACAAGCACCCTGTGGTTCAGGGAAGAGGGACAGAGTCCTTTGTGGAGAAAATATCTCCATTCAGCCATGCAAACTAGCCCCAGGGAGTGTCATACCTTTGCAGGAATGTGAAAGAAAGGCTTCGTCCTGCAAGCTAATGCAGATCTGGGGAAGAAACTCAGCACTGATGGGATGTTGTGAGTATACCAAAACTCAATGAAAGACTACAAGGAAGTAGGAAAGGATTTGATTCCAAGGAAGTTGATTCTTCCCAACTGCATTCTTGGATACATATTTACAAACACCAAGATTTGTATGCCCAGGTGGCCTCAAGAAGGTCACTTGTGTACAGGATGGAGGACAAAGGGTGTCAATTGCAGTGTCCTTACAATATCTCCCTGGAAGTTCTTGATTTGTGAGGAAAAGGGTTTTTTGGACAGTAGTCTTGACCCAGGAGTCACCATTTATTGCAATGTGATCTTTTGCTTTAGAATTTTGCTTGCTTCTCCCTCTGTAAATCTTAAGTGAGATTGCTTTCTGTTGCCTGTATTTCTTTGTCTTGGGCTTCTTGTGATCTGATCTCTTTGTTGGGAGGAGGAGAAACAGCACATATATTGTGGTGTGTGGTTGCCAGAGCATAGGCTTTCTGCTGACAAGTCACCTGTGCCATTGGTCTTCCTGCAAGCCACTCTTTTCTCTTTTACTGTCAGGCATGTCATTTTAATCAGCCTGCTCTTACCTGAAGACATCTCACACAATTCTTCTGTGAACAGAAGCAAGATGGATACCACGGATAATGGCATTTGGAAGAAAGCATTTCATTTGAAGAACAGGCTCTCATTTTCTAGATTCACTTGTGAGTTCGCAGCACCATGTCAGGGGACACCCTGCTTGTAGCCCGTGGCTGGCTAGAATTTGTTGTATGGGTTCAGTTCTCTGTGACTTTAGTGAGGAACTTTGACAAAGGCTTTTGAAAGACTAAGTAAATTGCATCCTTCACAACCAGTTTGCTGACACACTCAAAGTAGGCAGAGGAACACAATTTTCTTTTAAAGAAGACATTGCTGCCTTCTCTAACTTACGTGCCATAACCAGTAATGAAAGTCGAGCATGTTCCCTGCACGCTTGCAGGCTTAACCCAAGAAGGGTTAACCCTTCTTGGTACACTGCCTGCTGTGAGATGCACGAGGGAAGACACCAGATGGTTAAGAACCTGAATAATTATGCCGGTGAAACAGGTAAAAAGGCAGTGAATGAAAATAAACCAAAAAATTCTAATTCCAAACAAGGAGGAATGGACTTTGAGGGGTGAATAGGGCTATAAATAATGTTCTATTCCTAGAGAGAGATCACATTTACAGTTTACCCTCCTAGACTTTTAAGAAGTTGGTTGAACAAATTACTAATTAAAACATACATAGCTTAAAAAAACTAATTCTAAATATCTGTTAAATATTGTTTGTAGTTAAAACATGCATAAAATATAGCTATATATACTTGCTAACAGAAATTTATCCAATTTTCTTTCACATTTTAGTTGGTTTAATTAAAGGGAAAGATATTTATCTCATAGGTGGCTGATGCTGGTCTTCTTGAACATCATGTCTTGGCTGTAACGTGCTTTTCTGGTACTGTCAGTAAAATCTCACTGTTCCCCTTGTTTGGATCTTACCCCATAAGAGAGGGAGTGAGAGTAATGAATTTTAACAAATATTCTTCTCATTCTTTAATCACAGACAATATGCACTTGCTCAGTCCCATCCATGGGAACTGGCTAAAGAGGTCCTTTTCCAACTTTACATCCTTCAGAATCATCCCCAAACTGTCCTCTATCTGTGACAATGGAATAACTTGACTCCTGCTAGAGTCTGAACTCCTCAAATGATTCCTTTTGCAGAACTCCCTGTGGCAAGTCCCCTGCTTCAGAAGGAAGTCCTGTCTCAGCGGGACTCACTTCTTGGCATCTATTTATAGATCTTTAGGTCTTTCTTAGGGCTTCGATTATACAATTGAGGTACTTGGTTAGTTTTGTGCTTTATATTTAATAGTGAGTATACATAAAACTAAGCATGTATTCCACATGTGACTTAAAAACAGGGAAAGACTGTCTCTTAGCATGATAGCAATGCTATATAAAGGGGAAAGTCTGAGAATATCACCATCTCTCCTCTGTCCCACTGACTGTAAGTAGTCCCTTCCTGATCATTGAAGTAGATTTTCATGATTAGCCCAATAGGCCATGTACAGATACCTTTTAAAGGCTCCTGCCTTCTCCCTGAAGCAGGTAAATCAGTGTACAAGCACACTGTACATGCTACCCTGTGCTGAAATTGAAAGTAACTGGGATAATGCCTAGCTGGAGAAAACAGACCCTCATGGGAATGCATTCAGGCTTCCCAAACCTTGAATATGCACACCAAAACATGGCTGGGCAACACATGTCTCACCAAACGTGACTGTACCTGCATGTTCCTTGTGGGGAAGGCAATAGGGGGTGCTTATCAAGCCCATCTGCTGCCAGAACAAACAATCACAAATCATGGGAAGGGGCAGTGATCCCAGAGCTTCAGATAATATGTCAGTGATCCCAGGATGGGAAGAGTCAGACCCAGGGAAGAAGTGTATCCCATGGGTGAGGAGTTGGCTGAGGTGGTAAGTGGAGGGAGTGGGATGGGAGACACTGGAGGTAGCAAGAATGTGGTAGAATAGAAGACTAGTTTCAGGTAAGACTTGACACCATTGAGCCAATGAAATAAATCTTGAGTTAAAGCCTGCAGTAATGGACCATCCATATCAAAGAGCAGTAATCAGTGGGTACAGTTAGTCTGAAGTATGATTGACTTTGAGTGACAATCAAAGTATTCCAGGGTCAAGCAGTGAACTGATACAGTCCAATATCTTTATATGCTTTATGGACAAGACCCAGATGCACCCTCACCAAATTTGTAGACAACACTAAATACAAGGAAGTGGCTAGCACATGAATGTCAGGCCTTCAGTCCAGAACAAACTTCGAGCCCGGGCTGACAGGATCCTCCAAAAGTTCATCAGGAGGACAGTGAAGCTCTGTACCCAGGGCAGGATGGCCCCAGGCATCAGTGCAGGCTGGGAAGACAGTCGATCAGCGTTGCTGAGAAGGACCAGGACAAATTGAATATGAGTCAACAGTGCACTCTCATGGCAAATAAGGGAAACCACAAACTGGACTGCATTAGGACTGCGACCAGCAGGGAGGAGTTATCATATCCCTCTACTCAGTGCTTCTTTTGCTGCATTTTGACTACTCTGTGTTTGTTCAATCCCCAGGCCTCTGCTCTCCACCCAGAACAAGAAGGATATGAAAAAAATAACAGGTGAGGTCTGGCAGAGAGTGAGACCGAGATGTCAGGGGTCTCAGACATCATAGCCAGAGGACAGGTAGAAGGATCTGTTTTGTGTTGTCAGACAAAGAGGATGCTGAGGGTCTGGTAATCACAGCCCACAAATATTTGAAGTCCAGTTAAAACAAGAGTGAAGCCAAACAATTTTCTGACAGCAGAAAGTTAGAGAGACAGCAAAGGTTCAGATAGAACATTAAGAAAACATATCAACATAGCAGTAGCACTTGCTCTGTCAGAACCCACAGTGACCTCAAATACACTTCCCAAAACAGCTTCTTTTCTCCAGAATAACACTGTTCCGTGCAGAACAGACATTCTTAATCTACAACCTTGCGTATAGTTCTCTCATCTGCACAGCAAATAGCTGTCAGGATCATTTTTCTTCAACAATTTTTTTTGTTTTGAATTCGACTTACGTAAAACTCTTCACCAAGCAAATTTCAGGCACATACTTGAGACCTATTTATACAGGAAAGGAAATTAAAAAGGAAGCAGCATATTAAAATTAGTTTGTGAACAATCAGTGCTGTCTAAATTGGCTAGTCAATGCCAAAGTTTGGGATACTACCTGCTTTGTGTACAAGTATAGAATAATTTTTGATAAAAATATTCATACAATGCAAAAAAAAAGAAAGATCACAAAGATAGCTAAGGGTGGAAGGGAGGTAGAAAAGGAAGAAAATAAATCACCTAGAAGCTGAAAAACGAGTATCAGCAAAGGAGAAAACATAAGAAAGTAGAAAATTTTGACCCATTTAGACTAGACAATATTTTACTTGTTCTTAAAGCCATGACAGGGAATGAATGCAAACTGAGAGGGAGATGTATGCAAATTCATGCAAATTTATATGAAAATCATTACATCCCATCAGTCTCTTGGCAAGTTACCCAATGTTTCTCTGCCTTAGTGACTGTGTATGACTAAGTTGGAGTGAGTGACAATAGAAACATTGCAGTGCATTATAGCAAGGATCCACAAACCTGGGACAGGAGCTGATAGACTGCATTTACACAGAAGAGGCTGGGGCTATATTTCTGCTGCCCTTCTCTCACTTTGGAATTAACATCATATCCTCACTTTGCCCACTGACAGCATGGGAAAGGAGGGTACGGATGGCTGAGGGCTGAGGAACAAGTCAGGGGACTAATACATAGTTGAATTTGCTGGTCACTACAACTCCTTCCTCCAATAATTTTAGCACTGTGTGAACAGAAATGTTCTTCAATTTGGTTTTTCAAGATCAGTTCATAAGTGTCTGTGTTTGTACCCTCATGTGCATGTTTTCCTGTATTTCAGACTCTCTGTATTTAAGGATTCAACTCTTCTGCTTGTCAATAACATTCCTCCAAATAATAAGGCTAAACTCTCTCTCTTTCCTGTAATGGAGTATAGCAATTTATTGTGGCTTTCAGGAGATTTTGGTTGGTTGGTTTGGTTTTTTCCTCCCTTCAACTTTGTATGAATTGTTCTGGGAGACCAAACTATTAAAATGTGTGAAGCTACTCATCTGAGGACACCAATAAGTTCACCAGGAAGCATCTGTTTGGAAAGTGTATGTCAGTACCAACATCCAGCTTTGGAGACTGAGCAACCATCTGAACACCTTCCTAATTCCTTTCTTCATCCTGTCCTTACCTCATGTGATGCTAACCTGTAGATTTTTGTCTGTTAGGATAGGAAAAAGGACTGCAAGTAGCACAGGGCAGAGACTAGTATTTATAGTTACTTATAAAATAGTAAGAACATTTTTAGGGATTTTTAGTTTTGTTTTTTTTTTAATTAAATGGATCTGCATGAATTTAAAAGCTCCACAGAAAAAAGGAATAACTTGCATCTGTTTTTATGTGTGCAATCAAGTCTTGAAAGATGCTGTCTAGAGAGGCTGTGCAGTCTCTGGGGTGGGAAGTTTTCAAGACCTGACTTGGAAAAAAAAACGAGAAGCCCTGTCTGACCTCATAGCTGACTCTGCTTTGAGCAGAATGTTGGAGCAGGGACCTCCCAAGGTCCCTTCTAACCCAAATTATTATATGAATTTGTGAATGGGAGTATTTCCATAGGCAAACTGTACTTCCAACATATGTCAATTTCCCAAGTCTCAAAGCTTTAGTGTGATAGCATTCCTCTACCACAATCAATTAAAAAAATCCCAATGGTCCCAAAATTCCCAATCACCGCAAAATCTTAGTGGGACTAGGAAAATAAATGGTAAAACTCAGGTTCGGCAGAGACATTGTTCTTCAGTGGGCATGTGTATACATATGTCTGTGTTGGGCAGCGCTGGCAAGAGCCACAGTCTTGTGTCACTAGGCACATGATGTGGGTGAATAGGATTGTGGAAGAAGCAGAGACCAGAAGAAGGAATAGAAGAAGCAGGAACACTGTCAGGGGAAGGCCAGTGATCAAGTCCTAACGACCCACAAACAACACCTAACAGCCCGACTGATGGAGGGGAATTCTGCCCGCCTGGCAGTTGGGGGTTGCAGGGGTGTGTTGGTTGGGAAAGGAGATACATTGGTAGTATATAAGCTGCCTGTTTTGTTTTAATAAATGAGTGTGGTTGCATCACCGACCAGGGTCTGTGCCTTCATATGCTACAACATGATGCTGCTCACCAGCAGCAAGAATGTGAAGAGAAGTTGTCAGCCAGGTTCTCCTGGTGGCACACACAAGGCTTGGAGCAAATGGTTTTTAAATCTGCCTCATCTTTGTAAATGCATGTGAGTGCCCAAATCAAGAACCACTGAGCTTGCCTTGGCCCTGAATGTCTACACATGCCCTACATGAGCCTAGAAGGCATGTAGGAATCTAGATCCAACTCTACTGCATATATATGAGCCAGGCAACGTTATGTTTAGACAATAGGGTGTTTCTAATGTATCAGCTATTTTCAAATTAATTTTAAAGGAATTTATTCTTTTCACCTCGCCTTCCCCTGTACTGGCTTTGTTCAGAATTGCATAGCTTTCATTTAGATCCTTTGTTTGACATTTTTTCCTCTGGTAGCTTCTGCAATGTTATTTCTTTTCTTTTTTCTTTCCTCCTTCATCTGAGGGAACTCATCTTACCTTCTGAGTTTATTCTCTGTTCCTTTCATTTAGTAACCTGCTGACTGAAAATCTCTGTGATCTAAGACACAGATCTGTTAACTGTATTGATCCTGCCAAAAGAGTAAAACCAGAATCTGGAAACAACATATGAGACACTAGAGCAGGTTGCCCAGAGAACCTGTGGATGTCCCAACCCAGAAAGTGTTGAAGGTCAGGTTGGATGGGACTTTGAGCAATCCTATCCAGAGCAGGGGTTGGACTAGATGGCCCTTCCAAACTCAAACCATTCTATTATTCAGTGATTCCAGGACAGAACTTGTGCTTTGTCCCAGCTCTAAGCTTTGTGCAGAGCTTAATAGCTGTGAAAAAGCCTGTGAAGACCTGTCTACCATTGCTGCAGAAGAGGTAATGCCATTTACAAAGGCCCATAACTGGGTTCCTATTTCCTCTGTACCCAGTTTGTTCAGTATTTTTATCATATGCAAATGATAAACAGTTTAGTGTGATTGGTTTTAAGTTAACACACTTTCCCTGTTAGACAAGTGAAACACAATAAATTAGTACAAGTCTCACTAAGGCCAGACTTAACAGTCCATATGCTGTTTCCATAGGTTTGGATGTGGTATCAACATCATGACTGTCTCAGCACAGAAAAGCTCTACTAAGATAGCAGGTGCAAGGACAGCCCACCCTGGTCAGTGGGACCTTCTGACAGGCTGCAGAGAAGGATAACACCGCACTGTGACCTTGGAAATTTATTTTTTTAAACATCTCACACCTGCCCATTTGCCAGAATCTGTTTTAAGTATGAGAGAAATATTCTTGCATTACCCAAAGAAGAAAATGTTCTTTGGCATCAACATGTAGGACAAACTAACCTAGATCCTGTAACAACATATCTGAGACTGCTGCTGACTATCTCTTCTCCTGAGGCATGACCAGCATTTTCTTGTATTTTATTCTCCTAAGCAGGTATATCTGAAGACAGACTGGGTAACAATAGGAATGTGTGAACTTGAAGTGAATGGGGCAGTGAAGACCATATAGAGTGCAGATGGATTGCCTTGTTATGGTGCATTTGCACTTGCAGAAAATGCTATATCTGGGCATTGCCCAGAGTGTCTGCTGTTCCCCCAAGGCAGAAGTGGCTGCTTGTGGAGTAGAACAAAGAAGTGGCCTTTGGGGTGGCATGCACAACAGAGCAGAAACATTCTCTCAGCTACAGCTCACAGCTAGAGCCAGACTGCTGTCCTGGGCATATGTGAGAGCTGCATGAGATGCTGGCATGAGGTAGGTGTTCTACAAACACAACACAAGGTTAACATGCAAAATACATCGTGTGGAGCTGGGTGGTACTGGGAACCCCATGGCTGTGGAAGAGGACCGCAGATCAGGAAGGAACCTTCATGGTTTTGAACCTAGTCCATAGGTATAGCGCAATTTGGTCTAGCCCCACTGACAGGAAAGACAACTTTTTACTACTTAACTCTAAAGGTATTCCAAGCTGTCCTTCACTGACAACACTCTCATCTCCAGCGTTCCTAAGTTCATGGCTTATTTCTTTCCCACATGCCACAGGCAGAGCAAATGCCTAATGGCAGGGGAAATGACAAACAAAATGGAAAGGACCAGCAGCTCTGTAGACAGATACCTTGGAATCCTGGTGGACAACAAGTTGACCATGATCCCTTGTGGCTACGAAGGCCAATGGTCTCTTTAGTGCTCTTGGGGTGCACTAAAAAGAGTGTGGCCAGAAAGTTGAGAGAGGTCATCGTCCCCCTCTACTCTGCCCTGGTGAGGCTACATCTGGAGCATTGTGTCCAGTTCTGGGCTCCCAAGTTCAAGAAGGACAGGGAACCACTGGAAAGAGTCCAATGGAGGCTACAGAGATGATCAAGGGAATGGAGCACTTGTCTTATGAGGAAAGGCTGAAAGATATGGGTCTGTTTAGCCTGGAGAAGAGAAGACTGAGAGGGGATCTCATCAATGCTGATCAATATCTAAAGGGTGGGTGTCAAGAGGATGGTATCAGGCTCGTCTCAGTTGTGCCTTGTGACAGGACAAGGGGCAACGAACACAAGCTGCAACACAGGAAATTCTGTCTGAACATGCAGAAGAATTGCCCAGAGAGGGTGTGAAGTCTCCTTCTCTGGAGACATTTGAAACCCACCTGGATGTGTTCCTGTCCAACCTGCTCTGGGTGACCCTGCTTTGGCCGGGGAGTTGAACTAGATGATCTCTGATCCCTTCCAACCCCTACAATTCTGTAATTCTGTGATCATACTTTCCGTAAATCAAGATAATCTCATTAATAGGGAAGGTTACTCTGAAGCCTGGGGGCTAGCTCAAACATAGCCAAGACTGCTCAGAAGTCACAGGAATTCCCCACCTAAGTTTTTGTGGCACCTGTGGGAGATAACTCCAGGGTCTCAGAGAGGCTGCTTGACCATCCTGGAGTGGAGTTGCTGCACAAAGACTTTCCCCATTTTTAATAATGTGCATTGTCATCTGCATCATGCATTACAGGAACTTTGGGGGACACAATCTACTCATGCCCTGCACCCATCCCATGGCAATAAGGAGGAAAGCCTCCTGCATTGGTAAAAAAACAGTCCTGTGTCACTGGGCTGCTGAACTACATTCATGTCACAGTAGAAGTAGGGTGCTCTCCTCTGTGCTTCAGTTTCACCAGTGTTCAGTGGGCTGGACATGGAGCAATAATGTTCACTCTCTTCCCAGCTGAGAGCCAAGAGATGTCACTTTTTACAGTGTTTAAATAACACATTCAGTCTATCACCTGGGTAAGCTAATAACATTTATGTCATAGCCCTAAAACCCAAGCCAATGGGAAACAGTAGTTGTTGCCTATATCTTTCAGCATGATCCTTCATTAAGAAAACTTCAAAGGAGCAATATTGATACAAAACTAGTCATCAAAATACCAGAATACTTCGGAAATTTCCAAGACCTTACAGGAAAAAGACGCAAATAACCTAGTGTCACATGAGAGCTGGCCTTGGATTTAGTAGTATGTTGGACTTAATCACTTCCTAAGGTCCCTTCCAGCTTGAAGGACTCCATTATCCTCTCATCCTATGAAAAAGCCACCATGGAAAACCCATCTCAGGAGAAGAGGCATATGTTACAGGACCTGGGTAATCTTGTCCTACCTATTGAGGCAAAAGGAAGTTTCTTCTCTGGATTACGCAAGACTATTCCTTTAATAATTTCATATCTGCAGAATTTTTCCAAGAGTGCAGTTTTAAAAGATTCAGTGATGTGACAGCTCAGCACAAGGGGGAGGTCTTGCTTTACCTTCCACTCCTCCAGCCCAGTAGACACCTCAGTGGTGCTGGGGTCTCCTAGAGTAGGTTTGTGAGTTGAATCCCCTTGCAGAAAGGTTGACAAGCACATGAGCTACTTCAAGAGAGGGAACAGGGACTGGGGTCAGGAAAGACTGAGGGAGACAGGAAAGGGAAAAAGAGGAGAAGAATCGAAGAATCATAAAATGGTTTGGGCTGGAAGGGACCTTAAAGACCATCGAGTTCCAATTCCCCTGCCATGGGCAGAGACACCTCCCACCAGACCAGGTTGCTCCAAGCCCCGTCCAGCCTGGCCTTGAACTCCTCCAGGGATGGGGCAGCCACAGCTTCTTGGAGCAACCTGGGCCAGGGTCTCACCACCGTCACAGCAAAAAATTTCTTCCTGAGATCTCATCTAAATCTCCCTTCTTTCAGTTAGAAACCATTACCCCTTCTCTTATTGCTCCACTCCCTCATAAAGAGTCTGTCCCTATCCCTCCTGTAGGCCACCTTTAGGTATTGGAAGGCTGCAATAAGGTCTCCCTGGAGCCTCCTCTTCTCCAGGCTGAACACCCCCAACTCTCTCAGCCTGCCCTCACACCAGAAGGGCTCCAGCCCTTGAATCATCTTCGTGGCCTTCTGTTGGAACAATTCCAACAGGTCCATGTCATTCCTGTGTTGAGCACTCCAGAGCTGGACACAGTGCTCCAGGTGGGGTCTCACCAGTGCAGAGTAGAGGGGCAGAATCACCTCTCCTGAATCTGCTGGCCACGCTTCTTTTGATGCAGCCCAGGATGCTGTTGGCTTTCTGGGCTGCCAGTGCACATTGCTGACTCATATTGAGCTTCTCATCCACCAAAACCCCCAAGTCCTGCTCCTCAGGACTGCTTTCAATAAATGATCAATACAGAGAAAGTGTGGGTTTTTTTCAGCATTTTCAGCACTTGCTGAGGCCATGCATTTGATGTTCAGACTTCTGCAGACCAGTCCACTCCTAAAATGGAGAAATGTAGGAGAGTTGCACAAATCCCATCCTCCACAGTGCTCAACATGGGCAGCATGAAAGACTAGAACCCCTACTTGGGAATTTCACGTCCGTTGCTTTTGACTGGCAAATCAAAAGATGAAAACTAGAGTTGGTGATTCAAGGCATTGCCACTGCTGTCCTCAGGGACAGAACCCTTCCTGGTAGGCACTGTGGGACATGCAGAAGCACAGGTCCCTCTTCTTTGTCTTCTTGAGACCAGCTAAGACAGATTTTTCATTTTTATACCACCCCATTAAGTATTATTGCCAGTCATAGGGTACCCCTCAGATATGTACTATAAATGTCTACCTTAAAAACATCAAAATGATGCCCTAGGCTCCCCTGGGTCTGCTTATTTGGTCTCTTCAGGCTGCTAAAGGAGTTTCAAGTGATAAGACATGAAAACAGCTGGGTGCAGATATCTGGAATAAACTACAAGGAGTCTTTCCCAATGACCCCATTCTTTTCATCCATCACCATCACCTGGTCTACTGGGAAAGCAAAGAAAGGCATTCCCACTGGAGTAGCCCAGCTTCTCCTAGATGTCTGCTGGAGTCTGGGTAAATAAGAAGGCAGATTGAACATCAGAACACAGGGGATAAAGACAAGTCAGTCATCTTTGATTCACACCGTCATGATTTACTGTCTTTCTGCCCCATGCAGCTCACTGAGCACCTGACACTGCATGCCTGCTCCAGCTCTAGACTCATTCTCAGCCCCCATCCTGCTTTTTTTCCCCAGTGAGGCATCCCCTGCCCTCATGTTCACACACCATCAGGTCTAATTTTGTCCACCAGTCAATCCCTACCCCTGCCTCCTGTGGTGTCTTTCTGCCCCACAGTGCTCCTGATCCTGATACTCAAATCATACCCTTTACTGTGACTCCCCTTGCTCTCTGCCACAATGAAAGGCTAATGGCAAGCAGTGACATATGGGGACCAGCGTTGTTCTCCGTTTACCTGCAGAAATTGGGAGATTTTGATCTCCAGGATAAACTGGCACTTCACTGTTACAGACCTCCACATGGCTGTTGGTTTTTTCAGGGAGTCAGGGGAGAATGGAGAAAACCTTTCCACCAGCTCCTCAGTGATGTGTTTGTACCACTGTGGCCCACAATGATGCCTGGGATGTGTCCCTGTGCACATTTACAAGCAGTGACAACATCCTCCTGACCTGGCTGGTGGTGCTTCAGGACAGGGCTGAACTAGCACAGGCACATGGCATGCAAAGAGTTAATAAAACCTGCTGGATTAAAAATCATTACCTTGTCACTGAAAACCCCTGCTGTTAGCCACAGGGAAGGACATCATCTGCAGCTCTCTTACAATAAAATAAAGGGCAATTTCATCCAGTCACCTGCTGCTGACCTATTTAAAGCCCACCAAGTCAGGGCAGAGCAGGTTGTTGCTGGTTCAGCCTGCAGCAGCCAGGGCCAGGCTGCAGGTGAGGCATCCCAGTACTTCCTCTTTGGGCAACAAGGTGCCCACACCTTCTCAGCCTGGACCATGCAAGCTAGTGATGCTGGCAGCATTGCTCTACCTCTGGCATGGCTATGCTGCTTGGCGAGTGATGGGGCTGCACAAGCCTGACTGCCACCAGCTACACCCAGGTTTGGGGAGGTCACTCCCCAGCACAGAGCCCAGCCTGCACAGCCAGATTTTGGGAAGCCCTGCATCCTTCCCTGCTCAAATCCTGTCACACTTCTTTGGCCTGGGGAAGGGAAAGCTCCCCTTGATTAGCTGGCACTGGATCTGCTGCTTTTCTGGTGCCTTCCCTGCCACTGCCTGCCTAGATGAGGATGATGCAAAAGAGCTATACATGATCTTTCCATCTTTTCCTGCCCTTGCTTTTTATGCGCCCTTCTGTCATTGAAGACTAACTTCATACTGGGATGTATTAACAGACATAGCTGGCCAGTCAAAGGAAGTGATTCTTCCCATTTATTCAACACTCATGAAGGCACATCTGGAATGCCATGTCCACTTTTGGGACAGCCTGGTATGGGAGATATGTTGATGAACCATAATGGGTCCAGAGAATGGTTGCTGGGATGGTTGGAGCTGGAGCACAGGACATATGAGGGGAGCTGAGGGCTGGGTCTGTTCTGACAGAAGGTGAGGAGGCTGGGGGGAGTTTCTAATTTCATTACCTGAAGGAGCTGGAGGAAGGACAGAGCCAGATTCAGATGCACAGAGAAAGGGCAGCAGCAACGGACACATGTTGCCATAAGATGGGACGTACAGGAAATTTTCTTCAACTTGAAAGTGGACAAACACTGGAACAATGTCACAAAAGTCTCTGTTGGAAATCAGGTGAAATGAGTCCTACCCTTGAAATCAGGTTTCCTGTTCTTTCTTCTAAGGAAGATTAGAAACTGTCAGTTGTCGAAATGCCTATGGGATTATCACATCTTCAGTTGCCTCCATGAAAAAATAAAAAAGTAGCATTTTTAAATGTTAAAAATTGCACTGCTAGGCCAGGTTGTGTTGTTTTAACATGCTTGTGATTGTGTGTATTTTTCAGCCTTGCTTGCAAAGGAAATCGTCATTTCTAAGGGACTTTACTAGAGGCAAGAGGTGGATTACGGAGAGCTGTATCCTTCATTTAGGAATAATAGCCATTAAACTCCTTGTTGCTATGGGGCTGCAATTTCCAGAGGCGATACCCATTATCAGAGAACTGGCTGCTGGCAAGCAGTTAATGAGAGAGCTTTGAAACAGCTCAGTAAAAATCCATCTTCCCTGCAGACTTCTGAGACGTGCATGAAAGAGGAAAGGGAGCCAAAGCTGCATCCAGCTGTGATCTGCACAGACGTGGGATGGTGGAGGCTTCACTATTGCTCCCATGGACTGAGGGAAGCCCCCTCCAGACCCAGCACAGGAGGGTTTTTTCAGAGCCTAAGGGGCTCTGATGGCCTTTGGCAGGTCAGAGCTCTCTGCCTGGAGCCCCTCCCTGGGGCCTGAGCCAACACCACCATCCTGCTGAGCGACGAAAATATAAAGGTGTCTTTAAGCCATGAAAGAGCACACGTGAGAGCTGGGGCATGGGGTGTGAAGAAGTTCTTACAGCATGGAGTCCTTCTACTTGTGCTGGGCTTTGGTCTCTTCACTGTGTCTTCCTAGCAGAGAGGAGCTGGGAGAGCAGCAAATACAGCTCCTTGCACAGAGGCGGGTGGTCAGGCCCAATCTTCAGGGACAAGTGGTTTCTCCGAGGCCCAAGGCAGCTGGATGACAGAAGGTAACTATCACGCTTTGAGTTTTACAGTCTTCCTTTCTGTTTGTGTTGTGAGAACACCTTTACAAAGTCTTCCTTTCTGTTTGTGTTCTGGTGGGAATTCTGAGATGAGAAAGCCTTCATCTTGTTTTGTGACTGAGGAAAAAAAGAGAGGAACCTGAAACATCAGTGCTCTGCTTCTCCCTGGGCAGAGCCTGGAGCGATGCCCAGGCTGTGACAGGCACTGCCATCATGACTGAATCCTCCTGAGCATCTCCCTCACACACGATGTCCTACAGGCAGTGCATCAGGGACCCCATCCTGGCAGCGGTCCTTCCAGTTGTGTGAAATTCTCCCTGGAGCAGACATGCTGAAGATACCTGCTCAGGATGCTAAACTTGTTTATAACCTGTAACTGCAAAGTGTAAATGCAGTGTAGCTCAGAGCAGCGTTAGACAGCAAAGACAATGGGATGTGCCAGGTTTCCATAGTTATGCTGCAGAAAGTGGAGGGAATTTCCCAATGTTTAAAAAAAAAACAATTTCAGTATCAGCAGATCTAGAACATAAAAGAAATGAATGACACTGTGGGGTCAGGAGTAACAGTTCCTGACTCTTCAGTTATTTTCTAGAATCAGCCTCTAACGTGGGATATTCACGTTGTAACCAAGAGAGTTAGAAAAACAGGTTTTCAATGAAATGGTGGATACTAATCACAAGAATCCAGGACCTGCAGATTGAAGTCAGTGTCAAAAATCTCATAATGCAGAGAACGCAGTCTATAGCAGTTCAGTGGCAAAAAGACTGGATGGCTTCATGTGCGTTAACGACCTGTAAATATTCAGTAAGTTTGTGGCATCTAGGACATGTACACTTGATATCTG
Source organism: Gallinago undulata (assembly GCA_026546715.1). NCBI lineage: Eukaryota > Metazoa > Chordata > Aves > Charadriiformes > Scolopacidae > Gallinago > Gallinago undulata. The sequence continues at coordinate 8,926,807 of JAOTQQ010000008.1, forward strand.
TGTACAGTTCAAGAAGCAGGATATTTTTGCATCAACATGTGGGCAAGTTGAGGAAGAAAAAAAATGCATTTTCTGTAAATGCATTAAATAAATCTAATGAGAGGCATTTAGTCTTGTCAGGGAGCAAGAGAACTGTTTGTTTCCTGAGGAACAGGGAGCCCAGAGCTGAGGGCAGTAGCCCAGCCAGCAGCCAGGACTCAGCCCAACAGCACCAAGGTGCACCTCAAGCAGCACCACCAGACATTGTGACCAGGTTCAAGAGTCTTCATCATCAAGCTGGTGTTTATGAGGCAAGTCCAATGTCAATCCACACATCAAGATCAGCAGAGTCTGCAGCCAGGCATAGGAATGGGTTTGCCTGCACTGGGGATCAGGAATCTCACAACATATCTCAGCCAAGCACTACAGGCTCAGGTCTTTGAGCTTAAATGCAGCCCTTTAGGCCAACAAGTAGGGCATGTAAGTGGAGGCTCCAGGTGAGGCTGATCTGGGCCATTTAATGCTCTCAGGGCCGTGACAAATCCTCAGGGAGCATAATGTACTATATCCTGTACAATGGTATGTAGCAGCATTCTTCATTTCTACAGACTTGTGGTTTATGTTATCATAAATCTGATGATAAACAGTTTTTCAATAAATTCCCAAATCCTGGGGTCATGAGATCATGACATGTTAAACAAAATAGAAAAACAAAAGAGAGAAACCTTTGAAAATATGTCCAGGCTGTCTCCAATATCAAATATTTCTTCTGAGGCTTCTGACTCTTGCTTTCTGAATTCTTGAGCTGGGCAGTGCCAGCAAATGGCAATGCTGGCCATCCCCTATGTTGGCATCCAAGTCTGCACTGCTGCTAGCGTGCCTGGATACAGGAACGTGCAGCCAGAGCCCATTTGGCACTCTGCTCTATCTTTTGACTTTCATAGCTCACTTGAACCATACAAAACTATAAAGAAAACGAACCAACTGGTAATGGGACACAAAGGCTGACAATGGTGCTCAGTAGGACACAAAGGACACCCAGTGGGACAAACAGAGTCCCTGGCCGAGCTCTGCAATGTGCGACCTGTGGGACCCTGGAAGGGAAAATCCCCCTTCACCCTCAGGCTGGTTCAAAGGCTGGTGTTGAGAGGAGGGCAATTAGAGCTGCCAATTGCTTTTCCTGCTGCAGCTTCCCCTTTGTCACTGCTAAAAGACTGACAGCCCAATAACCAGAGCGTAGAGCAACTGAGCCCATGTCCCTGAAACATGCTTTCTGTCCTCCCCAGCAGACAGAAAGTGACTGAACCATTCATTCAAGAGTCTGTCTCAGTTCAATTTCTAATTTCTTCTTTCCCTTTAATAAGGTACTCATACATCAGGAGCCAATTCATCACTCAGACTGTTTCATTTGAGACTGTGCAAGGTTTTGGGGTAGAATTTCACCCAGACAACTTCTGTTTCTGTCTCACCATCATACTTCATGGAGACGTGATTATTCACTGCCTGGTCACTGGGCTTGTTTACTCCATAGATAAAGGAGTAGCTCAGAGGTTCTTTTTCTCCCAGTCCAGGAGGCAGCATACCTCTGACAATAAATAAATAAAACCACACCAGTTGCTGCTAACTGGCAAAACCAAACCTTGTCAAGTTCTCTGTATGGGCATCTGCTCTGAACCAGTACCACGGGTAGCAGCTGGGAGCTTCCTGAAGACCTCTAGGTACATCTTTTTTTTCTGCCTGTGGCAAGAAAATGGCAGGAACAACCTTCAAGGCAGAGATATTGAAGAACAGTACTAGGAAAAAGGTCATTTGGGAGAGCTTTTCCTTATGCACATGTGGTGAGTTGGTCTTGGCCAACAGCAAAACTCCTGCTCAGCTGCCCACTCATTCTCCTCCCTCAGCAGGAAAGGGGAAGAAAATAGGAAAAAGGAGTAAGAAAGCTTGTGGGTTGAGATAGAGACAAGGAAGTCACTTACCAGTTACTGTTTGCAGTCAATCCAGACACAATTTTGGGAAAAATAACTTCATTTATTGCTAACTAAAATATAATGTAATTACAAATTTTGGTAGTGGGAAACAAAAAGAGAAACATTAAGACAACACCTTTCCTCCCCCCCTTTCCTAGGCTCAATTTTATTCCTTCTCTGTGGATCCCCCTACTTAACCACTGCCCAAAACTGGCTCAGGAGTGGTTGGTAGCAGGGGGTCAAGGTCAGTATGAAGTGGTTTCTTTCTGCTGCTCCTTCCTCCTCACCTCTCCTGTGCTCCAGCATGGGCTTCCCACAGGCTGTAGTCCTTCAGGAAAAGCTCCTCCAGTGTGGGTCCTTCGTGTGCTGTATTTTCTTCAGGAATATCCATTTGCTCTGACATGTTTCCCCCATGTGAACATCTACGCCGGCATGGTCCTTTCCACAGGCCGCAGGAAATATCTGCTCTGGTTTGAGTCCCCATGGGCTGCAGAGGCTCACTGCTCCAGGAACAGCCTGCCCCACACTAAGTGCCTGCATGTGGCACTGCAAAGCAGTGGTGAGTGTCTGACTCCAAACGAGCTGGAAACAGAGGGATGCAGCACGACTGTCTGCCGGGGCCGTCTGGTCCCTGCAGAGGTCTTTGCATTAATTTGCAACTGAGGGGCTAGAAATGCCTAAAAAGTCCTTGGATGGCTGCCTGCTGTGGTCATTCCCTCTCCTGCTGGGTTTCTGGGTGCTTCCAGGTCAAAGCTATTTCACAGGTTGACCTTTGCAGCCTGGAGCCGTGTTGCTTTGCTCTAGCTAGTGTCATAAAACACAAAATCTTTTGTGTGTAGTCACTTATGTGCAGTTTGATCAAGCAGAAGGGAGGACAATTGCTCTTTACCTTCCTGGTTATGGCTTCCTGGGTGAGAGGGATGCTCTGAGTGAGAAGCCCAGAAGGGAGAGCTTTCCTGACCCTTGGAAACCTGCTCAGGACAGAGTGGGAACAACCTTTTCTTACTCTCCTTCTGCCGCATTTCTCTAAGATGAGACTCCTCGAGCCAGTGGAAGGTCATTCAGTTGCAAGGAGAGACTGAAAAACGTGAAAGTGAAACTGCTGAGACTCCATTATGGTTATGAGTATGCAAGTCCTTTTCTGGAGGGGAATCACAGAGCCAACGGCTCTCAGAGAGGTCATGAAATACAGGGATAGCAAGTGAATTACTGCAAATTACACTGAGTTGAAGACTGAAACCCACTTTTTTTTTTAATGAACTCTGCAAAAATTAAGTGATAATGAAGGAGAAATGGGATGACAATATGTAATATGTAATGAGCATGAGTTACTGATGTGCACTTCTTCTCTTTGTCTATGAAGGAAGCTGCACAGACTGAAGGAAAGCCTGGGAAGGCTGGTAGCAGGGACAGAAGGAAATAGAAGTTCCCAGAAATAAGGATCACCAAAACTGCGAGGAGCTTGGTCTACTCTAATTAGTAAGGAGGTTGTCTGCAGCCCCATTCAGCAAAATTTGGGCACAGCTGTGGGGCACAGGCACATTGCTGCATAGGCTCCACTTCAGTATTTTGAGCACTGTCAGAACCTGGGCCACTACTGGAGATACTGAAATGAAGAGATGGTATTGAAGAGAATATACTTACCTGTGAAAATCTGAAGAAGGCAATAGGATGGCAGGGCCCCGGAGGTTGGGGTGTACATGGATTTGGTGCATAACTGGGGGTATGACCATGCCCTCCTCTTTTGAGAGTATTTATAATGTACTTAACATGATAATGGCAGTTCATTATTATCTCCATCTCACAGTGTGTTAAGGATACCCTCCTTCCCAGCTCCCCATTTTCCACTCTGCTGTATTATTTGAGCCATGAAATCACCAGCAATACCCCTGTTTGGCTGCAACCCTGGACAGATGCTGTATTGTTTGAGGAGGGGTGAGGCATGGCTGATTAATCCACTGACTCTTGGGATTAGTGTTTCAGAGGCTCTTAACATCTGCAGCCCCAAGACAGCCGCAAATTCATCAGCACAGGAAGCTGGAGGGTAGCAACAAGGCTGGTAAGAACTCTTATGGAGGGGAGGGGATTGCCTATTGCATTGCGAATGAATGCCAGGTAGCAAGACAAGAGGGAGCTTTTATGGGAGAGGTGGCAGCCATGCCATTATCTTTGAACTTCCAAATCTGTCACATAGCTTCTTGCCTGTGTCTGTGATTCCCAAGACCAAGGAGTTGTTGGCTGTGTAGAGGGAGCGAGGCTGAGAAGCGAGGGAGAGAAGGTTGGAAAGACCCTGCAGAGCAGGCATAATGGAAACATGTCATCCCTGAAGGTCTTGAAGCTCCAGTTCCTTGTGTTTGGGAGGTGAGGATGGCTGTGGGCTTGCAGTAAACACAAAGTGCTGCCAAACCAGAGGCAGAGAGGGGGAAAGTGTTACCGAGGACTTACCTCATGTGGTTACTGTGGTTTATCTCCCTATCCAAAACTAGTCTCTGCCTGTGGCTCTGCGTATCTGGGCTGGGCTTTGTTACTCTGGTCTTCCCTTTGGGCTCCGACTCCATTTTTCCCTGCACTAACTTTTTGTTTCTCTTCATCACAGGGTTTTATGAGCCTTTTGTTTGCAGAAACAGGCAGCAAAAAGGATGAGAAGAGATTTCTGAGCAGCCATGGATGGGTTACAGCTGAGGGTAAGGCTCACCTCCTGCAAATAGTAACCTTCCACCATCCTTCAGAGTCCCCAGTAGCTAAAGGGAAAGAAAATACCAGCTCCATCTATATCTAGTGAGCCTGTTAGCTGGGAATGATTCCCTTGTCTATCACTGCAGGGGAACTCCATAAGGCTGTTCAGAATTAAGCCCAGAGAGAGCCTGAGCTCCTGGCTTAAGCTCCCCCACCTCCCCTTCATGCAAACAGCTCAGCCTGCCCCCTCCCAAGACCTCCCATGGACAGCCAGCTGGAGGCAAGCAGGGGCTGTCCATCTCATGAGTTAATCGCCTCCTGTTCAGATGTCAGGAGGAGATGAAGCTGCTATAAATAGATTGCAAAGCCCTCGTGTTTTCAGCTGTGATTCACACACATGGTAGAGAAGCATTAGGAAGAATTAACATTCAATCTCTCAGGCACTTTCCTGAGAGCAAATGCCATTTTGTCCCTGTTGCTTAATCTCCCTGCCCGGGGGAGGTCAGCAGCACTTTCTGGAGGGTCTGAATGGGTCAAATGGACAGAGAAACCCCAAGCAGGATTGTTGGGGAGCTGAAAATGGCCACTTCAGCTGGAGTGACTGAACAGCACCTGCCCATAATACTCGGCTGTGTTTAGGAACATGGCAAGGTGCTCTGCTCCTGCCTTGCTGGGGCTGAGATCAGGCACTGTGGTTTTCTTGCGATACTCACATGTTGGGACATCTGACAACAGCCTCTAAGACAGATGACTTCTGGTGATGGTATGTGCAAGGGACTGGGGCTCTTTCTGTCTTTTCCTAAGGGGTGTTGAGATGTGTCTCTGAGTGACTCACGGGGTCTGTGGTAGTCTGCCTAGATGATCATGGTGGGTCAGGACAGTGTGGTCTATGGGTGGTCTATGTGAAATCCCCCTTTCTTTCCCTACTCCCACCCCCCTCCTAATTTTTCAAAGCTCAGGGGATAAAATGTAGCATACAGCTAACCTACCCATGGGAAGCTATGTGCACTTGTTCCTCCATGTGTTTGCATTAATTTGCATATGTCTAAGTGCTTGGTAGCATCCCTCCCTGTTCCTTGCTGTGTTTATTCTGTTAGCAGTGATGGTCACTGAGCGATGTACGTGAGATGGAGAAATCAGCTGGAAGGGAGGTGAGACCAGACAGGTCCTGGAGTGGAAAGTGTGAGGAGTCTGTTTGTAGGTATTCATCCATCTGTTCGTCTGACCAGCTCCCAAGTACAGGGAAAGAGAGGGATTTTTGTTGAAAAGTAGCTTAGAGAGTAGAACATCTCCTCAGGGTAATGGATATTGCTGTTCAGCCTCAGCTTCTGCACTTCACCTCTCTGCCCGTGCAGACACGTGGCTTAAACAAGGCTGAGGTAGG
>JAOTQQ010000008.1:8932912-8947819 GCA_026546715.1 Gallinago undulata
TTTTTGTCAGAGTGAGGTTGATGGTTGGACTAGATGATCTTAAAGGTCCCTTCCAACCTAGACAATTCTATGATTCTATGATTCTATGATATTCCTTACACTTTTGCATATTTGGTGCCCTGTCAATAAAAGAGAGATCCATGTCCATAGTTTCATAGCATTGCCAAGGTGTCATTGCTTTGCCACTAGATTATGGTTCAGAGAATCAGACATTCAGGGCATTCAACATCCACAAAAGGTAAAGGAGAGTTTGGACTAAAGGATAAGAGTGCAGTGTCGGTATATTTGGGTCCTCAGTTAGTCGTCTAGGGATTTTGGAGTTCACAAGATGACGTATATACCAGAAAATCTTTTCCTTTCATTCTGGTCTTAGGGACCCAGGTTTCTCAGACAAGCAAGGGAAGAGGCAGAAGAATGGTCAGGAGGAACTGCAAGTTGGTGGGGGAGTCACCTTATTATGATGGACTAAATCCAAGGGAGTCACCCCATGACTATTCCAGAGCAAAGATGGCCCTATCCCACTCCCTGCTGCAGGAAAACAGCATCTGATTTCATCTCTAGGCAACATCCTTCAGTATAAACTGAAGCCTGCCAGTGTGGGGGTGATTAAAGAGATTCAATTCACAGGCTTCTCCTTGTGTTGATATGAGCTCCTGCCTGCTAAGGCACTGTATAAAGTTGTGTATATCTAAATCAAGCTGGTTTCAGTGTCACAATGTCATTCCTCTATTTAGGAACACACGTCACAGTCTGATAGCTGGAATATGGACTGCACATCCTTATGGACTCTGGCAGGCTCAGGCTCAGGTCTGAGTGGGTCTGCAGCCACCCTTGAAGTCTTCATTATGTTATGTTGCATGATATCTTCATTATGTTATTTCAGGAGGAACCTGAAGTAAGCTGCCTTCTGAAAGTTATGTGAGAATGCCTGAACAGGATAAAGGATTTCAGAAATAATTGTGAATACAATATTTTTGTAACTGTACAGAAAGTGGAATTGCAACGTAGAGTTTCAGCAGGGGCTAAATTCCTAGCTGGATCCTTACAGAGCCTAGTGGGCAAGTCTTCATTGGCTTTGCAGATTCCTTTGTTGTGAGTGACAAGGCTCAGATGACTTGCAGAAGCTCTTTCATGACTATCCTGTATATGAAAAAAAAGAAGAAAAGGACCATGTGGGTATCTAAAGGGAGCATTTTAGTCTGTCTATCCTACAAGTGAGTCCAGACAACCTGAAACAGCTTTGTAGTGTGGACCATATTGGATGCAAATGGTAGGCCATATGTTTTATAACATTAATTGCCAAACTTTCAAAAGCATCCTATTGACCTCCTATAGTCAGTGAAAGAGCATAGCTCATGCTTAGGCACCTAATCATTTGTCATATATTCCTTGTTTTTATTCAACATTTATATGGTAATATCACCAACCTGGATGGTCTCCAGCGTTATGAGAGCTTCACAAACCCAAAATATTAGCCAGTTTTCCAAAACATGGCATCTGTATATGCCAAGCATACAGATGGTACATGACATAATGGGAATCACAGGCACAAAATAGAAGAGTAAGGGCAGTACACGCAGAAAAAATCTATCATTCATCTGTAAAAGCTGGATCTGCTCAGATGATCTGGCTGGTGGCTGCCATAACCAGATGCTGGACTCTGGATAAAGGAGGTTGAAAAGTTACCCAGGAATATGTTGTGACAGTTGAGAAGGGAGGAAATGAGACCTGTAGCAGAGAATCCTGCCAGCCTGGGCTGATGAGGTTCATCTGCAGGGGGGGGGAAAAGGCAAAATGAGTGGATGGTTTTTTTCTGCAAGAACCAACAAGGTAAGAAGAGTAACGTCTTGCAAACCTCATTGGAAAACAAGAAGTGATCTCCGGTTCCAGTTATTTCAGTGTGGTCAGGTACGCCCAGCTCTGGTGCCACAATAGTGCTGGAATTAGTCCATGTCCCTGCAGTAGCTTTATTCAACATAGTGTGCTTCTTTCACCTAGCTTATATGCATGATAAGCATTTTTTCTTCCTCTGAGATCATATCGTTTCTCCTTACAGCAGGCATCCAGCAGCCGGAGCCTCCTCAAACTCACTGTTATGGAGGTGAAGTGGATTCACGTGTTGGTCATCTTCTTCTTCCTGTTGTCTGTTGCAATGACAGGCTGTTTTCTGTGGCAGTACAGCCTCCCCAAAATGGAGCCCAGTGAGTAGTCAACTTTAAGCTTGGCCTTGGCTTGGCACAGAAATATTTAAGGCCTATTTTTCCCCATGTGGATATTTTTATCCAAAGAGCATTTCCCCAAAGAGCACACAAATTTACCTCCTCCTAGCTGGTGTAAGGACACAGAGGAGGTGAACATTGGATTGATGGAGTACCACATAACTCTGCCTGGTGTCCAGAGAAGCGCTGTTACTTCTGGCACTGACCAAACTAGGTTAATTGATACACCAAGGAGACATTTTATTTTACATTCTCTATCATTTTTAGCATCCTGTTGTAAAAGTCACTCCAATTCAGAATTGATTTTGTTTTACACCTTACCACGTGCTTCAGCTTATGGCCATGCTTCCTTTCCTATTCCTTAATCTTAGCTCTTTGAAAGGGTACAAGCCCCTAGTTCGCACTAGAATTCCCCTTACGTATGATCTATCAACAGATAGACTCAAGGCACTGTATGTGCAAGGATGAAATATATACAGCATAACTGGATCAGAGTTTTAAGTAGCCCAAAGGTGGCATAAAATCCACTGTGAAGGTGCCAGAGGTGCTTCATAGACCAATATCTGAAAAGATTTCAGACCCTACATTTTTATCCCAGAGTATCAGAGGCTGCCTGTAGGCTCTTGTGTATCTGTCCCCACTCATCTCAAAGTTTTATTAGTGCTTTTTCTCTTCTCATCTGTATGTCTAAGGCTTCATGCTCAGTTGGTAAGTGAAAAGATAAATAACCATTTTGTTTACAGCTCTGGAGAGCAGAGGAGCTGTGTTTATGAATATCTTGTGATCAACTGGGAAAATAGTGCCTCCCAGAATTCCTATCTCTTACTGAGTTTAAAGATCTTTGCTTGCCACAAAAAAAACAAAATATGCCTCTGGCATATGCAGGATGCAGCTAATTCAGAAGACAGATAATATACTAGGTATGCAGCATATCAACTGTTGTTACAGTGTTAGATTTCAGGTGGCACTCACAATTCACTCCTACATCCATTTTCTGAGGTTAAAATATGCATGGCACAACTCTGTCCTTTTGAAGCCAAACTCAGACTTTCCCCTAGACACGGGCAGGGTGCATCTAAACCCACTGTCAGGTATCCTACAGAGTCTTCTGTAGTCCCAGTTCCTTACTCTTGCAGGCTGCAGAGCCTGTTGAAGTCTACTGCAGCTCTTCTTTGTCCCGTGTGCTATACCATGTTAGAAAAGGCAATAACAGAGCACAGTGCCCTCTTCAAGTCCTGTTTTATGTGAGATAGAAACAATTCAAGACTGTCTATTTGCATATGCAGAAGTGTCCTTCAGCTTTGGACAACACAACCAAGAAAGCTAGTGCTGACTCCTGGATGAGGTTAAAGCTTGTTAGCATGTCTATTCATGTCACATATGCTACTTTGAAATGTTTTCCAGGTCCATCTGTGATGGAAGTGAGATCAGAAACTGTGCAGATGTGCCCCCGTTATCCCGAACCAGTACCACTCGACCACCCAATTCCCATTCTGAAGGACGCATTGGAGAAGGTCTGTAAGAAGATGGGAACAAGGAGAGGCAGAACTCATGACAGATTTTCTGAAGATGTAAAGGGGAGAATATGTATTTTGCCCCTGAGCATCTCTGGGGAATGAGGTGGGGAATCGAGCTGATGGACAACATGTTGATCTGGAAATGAGTGTATAAAACTCCTTCACTGAACATACAGAACAGGTCAGTAAGCAGTTATCTTATCCATAGGGTAAGCTATGATGAAGAAACATTATTGTTTGTCCATCAGAAGGTCTAGTGAGCATACATCACCAAAAAATGATGGCTCTTGGTATCTTGTCTACTATCAGGCAGCCTTCATGTCTTGGAAAGTGGGTGACTCAGAACTAGTTCCTATTCATCAGTGACTGCCAATTCCTGATTTTATTGCTTTGCTGGCTTTTTCCATGCCACCATTTAAAAATTAAAAAACTAGTTGTAGGTAACTTCAGGAGAATGGAGAGGAAGGGGAAGAGCATCTGAGAGGCTTTTCCTCAGTACGAAATATTTTCTCTGAAATTTTAGCACTGTCTGAAATTCTGGCGGACTCTGTAATGAGGAAATACTGTACCGTTGCCTTGACTGCATGGACCATAAGGACAGCAGTGCTTTAACAGGACACCCCTGGTTTTGTAGACATCTACCATATAATATACCCTCTCATTTGTCTCTTTCGCATGACTAGCTTAATTAGTCATAATAGAAGCTGTCCTACAGCCCTGATCATTCTTTTCACCTTTCTTTGAATCTTTTCCAGCTCTCGCATATTCTTGTGGAGATGCAGGAAATCAGTACTGTATTCAGTATTCAAGGTGCAAGTGTATCAGGGATTTATACATTGTTAAAACAGTGTTTTCTGGTTTATTTTATGTCACTTCTCTAATAATCCCTCATATTCAATTTACCTTTTTTTCTGCCATAGGGAACTGAACAAATGTTTACATAGGACCATCCATCACATGCCCCAAGGCATATCCATCCATAGCCCCAGGGTCTGGTTCCTGAGTGCTAATGACTAGCTCACTGCCCATCTGTGTGTATATGTTGTGAAGTTAGGGTTGCTTTTCTGCATGCACATATCTTTATTTACACTGAATTTCAATAGCTATCACTTCACATTCATTTTTATGAAGTGTCTGCCACTGGCTCTAGTGTTACTGTAGAGAGTTATTTTATTATTCAATTAGTATAAGTCAGAGAGGTAGGGGAATGTGCAGAACATTGAGTGTCCATCAGGTTAGTCACCTAACCTTGCTTCTTTGTGCTCCTCAGAAGTTAAATATTCAAGCATTCATTTGAAGTAGGCTGGTGAAACTATTCCTGGTTTTTCAGATGGAAACATCAGGGAACCTGAACCTGATGCATAGGAAGACATAGGTATTTGAAGGGGGGCTTAGGCACCAGCAGCTCAAAAGATGCCTTTATGGTCTGCCTAAGTCTGTGGACACTAAAGATCTTGCACTGCCTGAGATAAACTACCATCCTTCTAGTCCCGGGCCAGGGACCCTGGAACTGGACAGTACCAGATGTGATTATACTGCATACAGGGGACACTTTTTTCTGGTCCACAGCAACTTGAAACAGGAGGGTGACATTCACTCATGGTTGAGGCTTAAGGAAACATTTCTCTTTTAAGGCTAAATACTTTTTCTTATAAGAAAGGCATACGTTTTCTTCAGAAGAGTCTTGCTAGTGGCCAAATCCAAATGCTAAGTATTGGATTCAATGACACTTAAGTCTAGAGAGCATCACATATTTCTATGAAATTTCTGCAGGTCCAGGCAGGTCTACGTGCCAGACTCTTTCTGAGAAAACTCTAAGGAGGACCATGCTTGCTGGCATGAGACCAGGTTGTTCTCTGGAGGTGCTGATGTACCTAACCACACTACATGGGCTACTGGTACATGGGGTGGGGAGGGGAAAAAAATCACTGCAGAAGGGCAAGGCACAACTTGGATGTTTCCACTGCTGTCTCTCTGTGCACCTCACTGGAGAAGGGGTCTGGAGGACATGATTTGTCTTGTCCTTTCTTGTCTCAAATGCTGGGTTTGGAAGGCCATTTCTTATGTTTTAACCTTTCTGTGCAAAAGATAACTTATGCATGATGATGACATAGCTTTGAAAAAGTCATAAAAGAGCAAGACCAGTGCATTCTGGTTGCAGGAGGAGGGTGGAGCACAGCTGGCTGATAAATTCTCCTTGCCACAACAGAGAGGAATCAGAGTCCTATAGTAGCTTAGTGACGTTTCTCAGATTGCAATTTAAACAGCATGCCATGTTTCACGGCATAAAAAGTATGATGGGATATTTGAAAAGCCTGGATCTTTTTCTCACACATTTTTGAATGTAAAGTACTAGTGCAAAGAATAAATGGACACAGAACAATTTAAAAAGGAAGAAATTGCAATTATTAGGTTTTAGCATTTGTTTTTAATCATATAAGCATCATAGTTATTTCAAGGATGAGCACCACATTCTTTACACTGTGGACATGTAGACTGAAAGAAAGATACTGGATTATTCAGGATAAGCAATTCAAAGGACCAGAAAAAAAACACTTTTAAGTACTTGGAATTAACGAGAACTGATGGTCTGGATCTTCTACTGCCTGTTACAGACTAGGTACATTATAAGACTCTTCATTTGGAAATTCCTAACTTCCCATCATTCTCCAGGTAGATATGATGCTGCGCCAAAAGATTCATAGCTCTGGTCTCCCTGCCATGTCTGCCATTGTCATCTACAATGACACTGTGCTCTGGACCGGCAACTTCGGAAAGAAGAATGTTTCGGACCCCTCCTCAGTAGTGCCCAATGAATACACTATTTACAGGTGAGATAGATGTATCACAGGCATGAGAGCTATAAAAAGAGCAGATATACATACAGAGATCTGATACCTAGGAGTAGAGCCATTATCACAAACAGCATCTTCTACTCGCTCAGGCCCACTGCAGAAACCTCTACAGGGTTACACTGAAACTTTGTGATACAATGCTTCAGCTAGTTCCTAAATTATAATATGCTTGTGGCTTACTGAATTGTTTACTTTGGATTATTTTTTTTTTTTTAAATTTCATCCAACAATATTTTAAATTGGAATAGCAGTGAACATCCTGGAGAATCTGAAGAAGATTGTGAATCTGAGAAGACTGTGCCACAGGATTAAAAAAGAAAAAAGTTTCAATCTAGCAAAAAATGGGGGTTGGGAAGAGTATCTACTGAACAGATAGATGTGTAAACTTATGCATTTTCCTAGTGAAGTCAAAGCCATATTGGCTGTTATTTTTTAGATAAAGATAGAACAAAGCTCTTCATGTGTGCTAAAAAACAAAAACAAAGTGTTTTCTTCCTTTAAAGATCTATTTTCAGTTATTTATAACTGTGCTATATATGAAACACATGAGCTGCATGCTGACTATCAAATGTTGTCCTCAGAATAAACAATTTTGGAAAGTTTCAGCAGCTGTTATTACCTGGGTTTTCCCTTCTGCATCACAAACTCCCTGCATAGATGACTTCACACTATTTTTTCCCAAATCCGAGAATGCGTTTGGATTGGAAGGGACCTTAAAGGCCAGCTAGTTCCAGCCCCCCACCATTGTCAAGGGAAGGGGAATCCATCCCTAGGTGGGCTTGAACTGTTTAGTTAACAGCCAAATGCACTGATCATTTCTGCTACGGAGACTCCCCCCAAAGAATTCATCACCAGTTAGCATCATTTATGGTCAGAACAGTATCTGATTGTTTTCAAGCCTCTGAGATTTGTTCCTGATTAATGAAAACAGTCTGGGCAAATGTTTTCACTCTTGCACCAGTCCAACAATTTCACCTCTAGCGGCACAATATGAATGCCCCCATCTTAATGATGTTCCCATTTCCAAAAACCAACAAAATAGAACCTGAGTCCTATTCCAGAAGACCTTTTGTAAATTTGATTCTATTCTGAAGCCACACAAATATTACCATTGATTATGAAATGTAAAACTTTATGGCATTTTAACCTTAAAATTTCAATAAACTACTTGCAACTTGTTATGGCACTTACTAAGCAAAAGTAATTTATAAAATATGTCATCCTATAATCTAAGTGCACAGATAAAGTTCTGTGGCCCGCTGCACTATTCAGGAGATACTAATGAAAGTTATATTGCAGTCCATAAAGGCCAGAGTTAAGGATATTAATTCAAGCTTCTTACATGCATTTTAGCTATTCCCTTCTGAATTAGCAAAACTATTGCATGTAAAGCTAAAGGCAGTGGGTCAGTTGGGTGATCTCATTGTACTGACCATCTTTCCTCTCGATTGATGGATTTCTTAATGTTTAATTTCTACAAATGTTTGCTCCTTAACAGAATTGCCAGTGTCTCCAAGATCTTTCCCACCATTATGTTGTACAAGATGTGGGAAGAAGGAAAAGTCACATCTCTTGATGACCCATTGGAACGTTATGCCCAGAACTTTGTTATTAAGAACCCTCTGGGAAGGCTCAAGGAATCAGAACAGAGATACACAGCAGACGGGCTCATTTTTTTGGAAAAAGGTTCATTGCCACTTAAACCATCGCCTGTTACCTTGCGCAGAATGGCCAGCCAGCTCTCAGGTGAGACAACACTGCTACCTGCTTGTCCTCTGTTCAGCACTGGGCTGGGCAGTTGTCTTTCCCATCCAAGGTGAATATGTATTTCTTTTAACACAGTAGCATGACCTGAAATCAGGTTCTAATTGCATGACAGTTTTTTGTACTCGAGCCCAGAGTGCTCTCAGTTTTCTGAGATGTAGAGTTGAGGGTCAAAGTGGCACCAAACCTCTTTGCTATGAGCAGATAGACCTTGATCGCTGAGATAAACTTAGCTGTCAGTGTAGTTCCTGATCTGGGATTGCTGACCTATTAATAGCTCTGTACTTGCTGGCAGAAGACTATTAATCTACTGCTACCTTCATAATTGGGTAACCCTTACATTAAGGTAAGAAAGGAGCTCATAGGACTCAGGAGAACTTTAACCTTTCTCAGAAATAAAGCTACTAATACTTGACTCAGAGATTCCAGAATGTAATGGCCAAAGAGACTGTGCCAGTATCTCATGTAGCATTTTGATTAAACTCTGTAGCACCTGAATTATTCCAGATTGGAATAAGTGCCCTAAAATTAGGGTCTAAGATCAAAATAGCATGTAGGCAAATTGCAGTACCTCAGAACAGGGTACAACACCACCTGAAGCAAGCCAATATCAAATAAGGGTTCCTAAAATAGGGATGATGTAACTGAAATCTGGAAACAAACAGAGAAACATCCCAAAGTGGCCAGTGGCAGCATGGGCAGAAATTTCTTTCTGTGTGCACAGCCCTGCCCAGTCCCTCTCCCGTCAGAGAAGGTCTTGCTCTAGCCAGCCTGATGATGTCCTCAGGACCACTAACTCTGCCTTGGTCCCCTCTGAATCTTAGGAGCACCTGAAACTGGTCTGGTCTGGCTGCTCCTTGAGCTCCAGTGTACTGGGGCTGCCCTGTCATCTAACAAGGTGTGAGGTATGCCCTAGTAATACTTGTGGGAAGCATATGTCAAAAGTGTACCTGGTCACAGCATAATTGCCTGTAATGTGCAACCATCCCATTGTTTCCACTGCTGTGCTAGATTTTTGCCCCTACTTAGCTCCTTTTATGTTCCTATGTCTTTTTTTTTTAAGAATGTGGCCCAAATTTCCAGACTGCACCAGCAGGGTACACCAACCAGCTTGGACCCTGACAATATAGTAGAAGGAGAAGCACAGTTTCAAAATCCCAACTGAAAATCAAATGAATGTTGAGGTCACATGTTACATTTCCTGTCTGTCCAAACCATAAAGGAAGAGGTTCTGCTTAGCATCAAGATCAAAGCCACTGCATGACATATTGTAAAGTGTTTTTCATCTAAATTCTTCCAGTAGAAACTAATCTATAATATATCCTCATTATCTAGGCTTTTCTATATTGCATATTACAAAAGTAACTCCAAAGTTTTTTTTCCTCAGCAATTGATGGATTCATTGATAGAAGGAAGCTCCAGCTTGTTAAGACTATGATTTTCAAATATATATGAATGATACTATGAGATGCTATTTTAAATTATTAGCAGCATGCTTGTCACATCAATTAGCAGCCCATGAGGTATAAATCAATGACTGTGGATTTTCTGTTATGCTCACACATTCTCTGGTTTATCATTTCTAATGAACCTCCAGAGAGACATTGCACTGCTGCCATGGCGCTGGTTAAATTCTCCCAGTAGTGCAACATTTTCTTTGCTGCCATTGTGGCAAGCTGAAAATGAAGGATCTCATTGTCTATGGGAAGATGCTAGATGCATCCCTTATCTGGTCATTCAGCTGCACAAATAACCGCAGACAAGAAGCAGAAAAAGAGCTCTCCTTCCAGTTCAAAGCCCAAGGTTAGAAAAACAGGTGTTGCTGCTACAAAAGAACAGGGCCTCATTCAGCTTTGCCACGATTAAGCACATGCTCACTGAGCAGATGATTGCAGGTCATTTTTTTCTGTCATGTACCCGTCCTGATTTCCTCCTAACCTCTAAATCAAAGTCAGCTGCAAACTGCAATGAGGATTTCATTCCAGATGTAGTCCAAGTTCTTGACTTGACAAGCCCTAGATCCTGTGCAAAGGAGTCCTGGCATCTTAAAAAAGTCCTGGCCAAAAGGTTCTAGAGAATTCATGTTCAGTGTTGTGAAATTAAAAATAAAAAGAACTTCAATTTTTCACATTCAGAAACCCTGAATAAATGTTGCTAAAGAAAAAAAAAAGAAAAAAAAAAGAAGCTAAAAATACTTTCGACCAAGCTTGGAATGGTTCAGAGCTGTTCAAGCCTTCTGTAGTGAGGTGTAAAGAACAAAAACCTGTTTAAAGGGGCTGTTATGCACCTTTGCAGTCAAGGGAATACAGTCACACAGAAATACAGACAGGGATTTCCCCAACACACAATATCCCCTTCTCTTCCAAAATATGTTTTGGGATTCATCGTATTTTTAATCATTCATCAAGGTATTTTTACTGAAATGTAACAACCCAGAGTTGTTAATGGGGGTATGACTTACATTACACAGATTCAGTGGTCCGTTACTTGAACATTGTTTCCTGCAGTCCAGTATGAACAGGTCCTTGCAGCATATTTACTATGTGTAAAAAGCACATGTGTGCGTCACTGTTGTTTCCATCTTGCCATTGAATCTTGCCTTTTACTCTCTCTTCACCAGACCAAGTTTCCCGGATCATGATTTGTCTCAAATTGTTAACTTCTCTTTTCCATGGCACAGGTCTGCCCAGGAGGCTACGATCTACCAACCTGCTGTGGAAGGGCAATACACAAGAAGCTCTAGCTCTCCTGAAAGATGATGTCTTGGTTGCTGATCCTGGAACCAGGTCAGATATATCCACTTAGGAGCTTTTGGGTTTGTGCTCTCCACTGATATTAGCCCCACCAGCAGTCTTCATGGCCAATGAATAAAAGACAACCATTCCTAAAGGGAGCTCCAGCCACCTATCCATACACCTCTTCTAGGCTGGAAAGATTGATGTTGGAGGTGCCAGGGTTTTTTAAAATGTGTATAGAGCCTGAGTGAGAAGCTTAGATAAGGCAAATTAAACTGCTATAGCTAGGTCCAATGAGGCTTAAATTGTGCAGATTTTCAAAAATTGAAAAACATGTAATCATGCTATTTCTGTAGTAGTTTGCATGTCTCTAAATTATCCATAGTTTTATTAATGCTTGTTACAATTTATATAGCCTGTTAAAAGTCTATTTCCGAGTAAGTGCAAACACTGAAAAATATGAATAGGATCCAGTGGACAGCAGGTGAGGGAAAGGATAATAAAGACTGAAGCACTCAGGTGTCTTTAATGACTCAACATTGCTGGCTGCCTCTTTGTTGACTTTTAAGTGCTTTTCAAGTGCTTTTACCATCTTAAGGTATCTTAGGTGCTTAAGGGATTATACCATGTTAAATCTCAAAAAAGACTTGGGATTTTGAGACCTCTAAGGTAAGTACAAGTAACTCCCAACTCTGCTTTTAAAAAGAATGGATATATCCTTTGGTGAACAATTATAAACAATAAGTCAGGATATGCAAACATATAGATTTTTGTATAAAATTACTGGGTTTTTTTAGTTTTCCATGTCCGGTACTCTTTCTGTAGACAGTGTTTAAATAGCTCTGCTGATGTTCTCACAGGAATTTTTTCTTTCTTTCCGTAACAACAAATCAAGGCAACAACATTCAGGTTTTTCCTCTCCCTCCTTCAGCTCTCCTCTCTCATTAGCATGTCATCTGCTAAGATGAGAATTTTTCCCCAAAGAGAAACCTAGCCAATGTTTTTTCATAGTCATACCCACAATGCATCACCGAGGTAAGACATAAGATATATTCTTCCATTTCAGATGCCACTACAGCAATTTGGCCTTCTCACTGATGGCACACGTGCTAGCTGACCATGCAGCTGAGGGCCAATACCAGCGCTGGATCTCGGAGAACATCCTGGACCGCTTGGGTATGGAGGATACTGGCTTCGACATCACCCCACCGATCCGCTCCCAGATGGCTGTGGGTTTCTATGGCAGCCATCAGCCAGCCCCTCTCTATGACCTTGGCTGGTACAGGCCCTCTGGACAGATGTATTCCACAGCTGCTGACCTTGCCAAGCTGGCAATGGTCTTCTTAGGCACCTACCACCGTCGTCTCCTAGAACCTGACACAGTGAAGACAATGCTGACCCCACTGTTTAAGTGCTCCACTGAATACTTTGCTAACAAGACTGGCACACCGTGGGAGATTAATGAGCAATTGGGATATGATGTCATTAGGAAGGATGGAGACCTTGACGGTTATTCGGCTACCTTCTCTCTTATCCCCAAGCTCCGCCTGAGCTTCATTGTGCTGATGGCGGGGCCCAGGCCTCAGGGTGAAGATACTGTGACTCAGACATATGAGTATCTTATTCCTGCCATGGAGACGGCTTTCAGAGAAGCAGAGAAAAGCTTGATTCCTCCTCCAAGTCCAGGCCCTTATGTAGGCTACTATACCTATTCCAACCTAACTTTCTATGAAATCAAAGTTGGACCTGGTGGGGTGCTGGTCATGCAGCAGTTTGGGCCTCACGTGGAAGAGCTGATTCCTGAAAAGTACCGGACAATCAAGCTCCACCACCTGGAAGATCGCGTTTTCCAAGTTGTTTTTGACAGGGAGTTCCCATGTGTTCTGCACCTGGGCTCTGCCTCCATCTCACTGGAGACCCAGAATGGGCAGCTCTTCAACTTTTATCCATTTGATCGCAAGGGTTTGTCTCCTGGTTTTGATGCACCAGGGCTGAACACATACAATGTGGTGCGTGTACTTCATAAACCCATATTCTATAGCTAAATATCCCCTCTACTTTTCTGACCACATCTGGGAGGTGGCTCCAAATCTGTGTCTTACCAAATTCTCCTGTCTGTGTGGCTTTATGGATGGCATGTAAAGGGGAAAGATGGTGAAGAATGACTCTTTTGCCCAACAAATATGTCATGTCCCACTTCTAAAATTAGTCTAATGGCTTGCAGTCCCTGGCAGCGCACAACAGGTCAGTTAACATCTAGGAATGTCTGCAGAAAAAAGATGTGGGAATGTGCTGGATGGATGGTGTTTGGATGCCATAAAAAAAAAGCCAAGCACTTAAGTCTCCACACTTACATTGTCTGTTTGATGACCATTGTGGTGATTGACTGGTATCATCAAAGGGCTGAGAATTTCCTCTGTCTCTCAAAAAAAATCTCTTCTTCAGTCCAAGGGTTTTCAGGAGCTCATCTACCATGAACAAGATTCCTCACCTGGGTTTGCCAAAAAGCACTAGATGCTAGAAAATGGCACCCTGCTTGTGGTACCTGGGAAGGGAGGGTTCTTTCCTGAGTCACAACAACTAAACTGTGAAAAGAGCAGATAGCAATGTGGTTATGTCTTGGTTCCATGTCTTTCTGTTTAAGTGGTGGTGACACAAAAGATATTGCAGCACTTAAGTACAGAAGCTGAGGCTTAGGCCTGTGAGTAGGGACATATGAACATATACTGATGTATTTCAGCTGGACACAGGTTTGTGACTGTCTCAGTACACAGGCAAGTGTGTGACTGTGGTGTTTAAGTTTGGGAATGCATGGTGATCTTTATATGTGTTTTGGCAGGGTTTCTGTATGGATTGTGTTTATGCAGGTATGAGGGTGGATGCAAAGGGAAAGTGCGTTGGCCTGGGGACCACTACGTTTAGGACAAGTGCTCCTGCAAGCAATCTGCAAAACCACAGGTGCATATTCTTCTCCTTTCTTGTGCCCATTCAATGCCAAGGCAGGCAGGACAGCTGATATGTCATTAATGACCAACACCACATCACTGTGTTGGGAACAGTGCAAGGCATGAGTGCAAGACAGGGCAACTACCACTGACTGAGAAGTCTTGGCTCCTGAAATGCCCCTTCAGGTTTAAGAATGTATTGTGATTGCAGCCTTAACTGGAGCCTGAAATAAATGCAAACAGAGGGTCAGGGCAAGATAACTCTTACCTTAAAATTAATAGCCTAGCTGCAGAGTATAGCAATGATGGTACAGCTTGGAAATCCTGATGGAAGTGCAAAAGTGTAAGCATACTAGCACAACCCTGTGAGTTCTCCCATACCATAACTGGTATATGGTTGGATCCTCTTGCAGCTGCATATCTCTGGACATGTCTCAAAGAAGATGAGAAAATAAATATCCCTGCCTCCCTTCTCCTTTTTTCTCTCTCTCTGTTTTCACTCTGTATGCAGTTCTTCAGCTTCAATTTTGAGAAGAGAAACCATCACTGAAGGCCTGGAAGTCTATGATTCACAAACTCAGTTCCCTGCCTTTTTTCAGACAATTTAATTTCCCTGGAAACATATGAAATAATGTAAACCTTGCCTAATAGGCATTCATGGTTACTGCTCCATTGGTTTCCTCTGGACTTTGTAGGTGATTACATTTTATACCTTGTACAACCTCATATGTGCAAATATTTGTGGATGTTGTTTATCTGGACTTCAGCAAAGCCTTTGATACAGTCTCCCACAGGATCCTCCTGGTGAAACTGGCTGCCCATGGCTTGGATGGGAATACCCTCTGCTGGGTTAAAAACTGGCTGGAGGGCCA
>JAOTQQ010000008.1:8959835-8978408 GCA_026546715.1 Gallinago undulata
TCCTTGAGCCTTTCCTCATAAGGGAGATGCTCCAATCCCTTAATCATCTTCGTTGCCCTACGCTGGACTCTCTCCAGTAGTTCCCTGTCCCTCTTGAACTGGGGGGCCCAGAACTGGATGCAGGATTCCAGTTGTGGTCTCCCCAGTGCAGAGCAGAGGGGGAGAATGACCTCCCTTGACCTACTGGCCACACTCTTTCCTATGCAGCCCAGGATTCCATTGGCCTTCTTTGCAACAAGGGCACATTGCTGGCTCATGGATAGTTTACTATCTACCAGGACCCCCCAGATTCTTCTCCTCAGAAGTGCTTTCCAGCTGATCCATGCCTAACCTATATAGGTTATTGGTTATAATACCTGTGGTGGAGATTCACAGACTTCTAGGGTAGCTAGGGCACCATAGTGTGCTCCTGTTTATGTGCAGCTGGGATTTAGTCTATCACTCCAATAGTCTGAAGTAAAAGCAGTATGGAAGCAAGCCAGTGCACACTACATGTCCTGGGAAATACCCAGTGCTCCGTGGTGCAGAAAAAAATTGCTCAAGATAGTCATGGGTACAATCACCAATTACCCCCCATACAGGGGCAAGACACATCAGACAGTTGCTTTTATGTAACTAGTCACTATGTGCTGACGTGTTGGTTTTACACATTGTACCATCTGCAAGAGCACCCCTTGGAACCCACTCAGAACAGTAAAAGCAGTGCTTAGAATGAAGGTATGTCCAAAAGGATGTCAGTGAAAGCAGGCGTTAGAGAAGCAGTCTGACCTGGTGAGCATACAGCAATGCCTGTGAGGCCAGTAAAGATCCTGAAGATCCTTGCAGAGTGGGTGTGCAAAGTGCTTATGGCCATGACTGTATTTTTTGACATTGCTAGTGCTCTACTGAGGCACCTTTTGTTCAAAAAAAAAAAAAAAAAGCTATTAGATTTGGAGCAAGATTGCAGAGAATAGTCCTTTTAGATGCTGTTGCTTATGTTGGTCCCTCAGTGCATTCAGAAAATTTTTGGTCAATAGCAATTTTTTAAGTGCCTCAATGTTAACACATCTTTGCTCAGTCCCACAGACTCTCCTTGCGCAATAAGAAGTTGAAGACTGCCCTCTACTCTGCATCTTTCACGCTTCCATCTTGTCCTCAGAAATTGTTCAGTACCGCATCCCCTCTCTAGGGTGTTCTTTTCAAGGCAAGAAGCCATAAAAATTCCTGGCCTATTGGGGTAATATTAGCTGATTGCTAGAAGGACTTCTCTGTTCAGCTTTGGTGTAGACATTGTGATCATATAGAGAGACAAAACATTACTTTTGTCATACAGGAGTTGAAGACTCTGGTTTGTCAAGCTGTGCCAGCATCCACAGAAAATGGCAGGGTGATCTTGGACCATCTAGAATTTCAGGGCTGATATATAGGGAGGATTCATGCGTACATTGAAGACCTACTTTTCTGCCATCCACAGCTGTCTTGCTATTTCAGTTACTATGAAGAAACGTTATAACACTCTGATTTAGCCTAGATTCATTATTTTGTAATCTTTGCACATCAGGACTGAAGTGTCACATCTGTGAATCCTCTGGGACCAGTAGTATTTTTAAAAAGTCTTTTTCCCAACAAATAATATAACTCAGGATCCCAGGAAGCTACTAAGCAAATTAAATTCCAGTGCACACTGAACAGCTTTAAAAAATACAATTCACAATAAGTGAACCAGAATAGGTCCTATTCCAATAAAAAAATGGAAGGTTAGTGGAAGTAGTATGATCTCTGAAAAGCATCAAAATGTACGGAAGTACTGTTATAAAAATGTTTAGCCAGCTTAACTGGAACACTGCTTTTTTGCCTTGATTGAACAATACCACATAGTTTCTGGAAAGGCCTATAGCCCTCCTATAGAGAAATAGCAAATTGATGTCTGTAAGTCCCTGAGCATTTCTTGGGCCCAGTGCAGAGCACCTGGTTTCTTGGGTGAGAAGAGGTCAAGGCCACAGGGTATGCTATGGATTCAGCCTCCTCCTCAGAGCTGAAGTCAGGTTTTGGATCAAGTCTCCAAGGTGGACTTGGACATGATTTCTCGTAAGTTTGAAAAGTCTTCTATAATTCATTGCTCTACCATGTGTCTTCCTTGACCTCTTCCGAACTTTCAGGAACTGGAAGATCCTGAAATAACTGGAGGGTAACCAGGATCATAGAATCATAGAATAGCTTGGGTTGGAAGGGACCTTAAAGGTCATCTTCTTCCAAACCCCTTGCTATTGGTAGGATCATCTCCCACTAGGCCAGGTTGCTCAAAGCCCTGTCCAACACAGCCTTGCAAACCTCCAGGGACAGGGTAGCCACAGCTTCTCTGGGCAACCTGGACCAGTGTCTCACCACCCTCACAGGAAAGAATTTCTTCCTAATATCTAATCTAAATCTACCCTCTTTCAGTTTAAAATGCTTGGCCTTCATCCTGTGACTCCTCTCCCTGACCGAGAATCCGTCCACACCCATCCTGTAGGCCCCTTTAGGCGGCCTGGACATACTAGAAGGGGCTACAGTGTCTCCCCAGAGCCTTCTCTTCTCCAGGCTGAACAGTCCCAACTTACAGCTCCAGCCCTCTGATCATCTTCATATTCTGCTCTGGTCCAACTCCATGGCCTTCTTATGTTGGAGGCCTCAGAGTTGTACGCAGTACTCCAGGTGGGGTCTCACAAGAGAAGAGGGGCAGAATCCCCTTGCTTTACTCCGTTAGCCACGCTTTTTCTGATGCAGCCCAGGATGCAGTTGGCTTTCTGGGCTGTTAGGGCCATGTAGAGCTTCTCATCCACCAATACCCCCAAGTCCTTCTCCTCAGGGCTGCTCTCAAACCATTCTCCCCCCAAACTGTATTTGTGGATGGGATTGCCCTGACCCAGCTGCAGGACCTTGCACTTGGCTTGGTTGAACTTCATGAGATTTGCACAAGTCCACCTCTCAAGCCTCTCCAGGTTCCTCTGGAGGGCATCCCTTCCTCCAGCATGTCGACCTCACCACGCAGTTGGTGTCATTGGCAAATTGGCTCAGAGTGCACTCAGTCGCACTGTCCATATCACTGACAAAGAAGTTAAACAGATCTGGAGCCAGTATGGAGCCCTAAGAAGAGGCACTTGTCACTGGCTTTCATTTGGACATTGAGCTCTTGACCATAACCATTTGAGCGCAATCATCCAGTCAGTTCCTTAGCCATTGATTTTCCCATCAAATCCATGTCTCTCCAATCTACAGACAAGGATGTCATGTGGGACAGAATCAAATACCTTGCAAAAGTCCAAATAGATGACGTCAGTTGCTCTTTCCTTATCCACCAATGCTGTAACACTGTCATAGAAAGCCACCCAATTTGTCAGGCATGATTGTCTGTTACAAATCACCTCCTTAGTTTCCATGTGCCTTAGCATAGTTTCTAAGAGGATCTGCTCCACGATCTTGCCAGGCATAGAGGTGAGATTGACTGGTCTGTAGCTCCACAGGTCTTCCTTTTCTTCCCTTTTGAAAGCATCATTAAAACCAGGATGATCCCCTTTAAAAAAGGGGTGATCATGCTTGATCACAAGAACTATAAGGAGACATGGGTGGATCTCAGCTGGAAAAATTAGGTGAAGGATTGATTTACTAGGCTGAGGGATTGATTTACTGCTACTTGGAGGGCAATTAGGAAGAGGACAGGTGAAATAGTACAACAGAAGGGCAGTACAGGGGACGATACAACAGGCCACGGTAAAACAGTCGCAAATAGTACCTTGGGAATAGCTCTCTCCACAAATGTTTCTGCATCCCTTGGGCAGGACGTCAAAAAGTAGAAGCATTTCCAGATTTTGAGGTCTTCTAGCCAAGATTTGGAATGATAAAGCCTCAGGCACCCTGATCTAGGTCAGGGGATATTCCCTTGCTGTGAGTGGGAGACCCGTAGTCCACAGAAATTTCTGTTTACTGTGTAGCCAGGTTAGATTGGCCCAATACTTAGAATTGAAGTAAAAAGTAGGAAAATTGATAAAACACTGGGACTTGAACTTTCATAACAAGTGTAGATGTGGTACAGGTAGATAAGGTCCTCCACTCAGCTCTTCCACTAATCTGCTAATCTGCTTTTTGGCTTTGGAGATTTATTCACACTACATAAGCATATATTTCTGTGGAATGGAGAGTCATGGAGCACGCATACCAATAAGAGAAATTACTGGCCAATACTCACTTAGGTACACAGCATTTTGACAACACTGAGGACACGATTTCACAAACCATCCTGGAAGCAGAACAAAGGAAAATACACTGACAGGAAAAAAATTTCTTCTCTAATAGATGGGATTATGCTTTGTCAAGTACCTGCTACCCCATCTTTTTTTTTCTTTGTAATTCATGTGATTTTGTTAAATGTCAGTCAGGCAATAACTGGAATGGAACCACACTGGGGTCATGGCAGAATAGTCAGTTTATTAGGTGAGTTTTATATGAATGAGTTTAAGAACAAATCATTCATTTTGGTTGAATATGAGGCAATTTTACTAGCTCTTGAATGATTTATTTTCTGTTGTGGATATAGGGTAAATTTTGACATTTCTGGCAAAGGTAGGCATTTCCCTAAAACTTCTTAATTAAAAAATGAGCAGGCAAAATATGGAATTCCTAAGTAATAGAGCAGATTTGTTACCAGTCCCTGTACCTGAAATACTGGCAAAATAATTTCTACAGTTCAGATTTTTGGCAAAAAAAAAAATTGTGGCTATGCAGTCACCATAAATGCAGCACAAATCATCTCACTTTAGAATATCTTGCTTTTGGAACAGCACCCATGATCATAGTAGGTAAAACATCATCATCTGTTAGTTGTCTTCCATAAAGAGATTTTTTTTTTTTTACAGTTTGACTCATGTCTTTCTATAGATTTATAACTCAGCTTAGGACCTAGGAAGGTATTCTCAAGCCATTTTGCTCTTTTTTTTCACCTGACAAACTTAGCAATCTCACTTTTTCCATCAGCTCAAGAGGTACTGCACATTGGAACCGTATAACTCAATACAAGTGCCTCATGGCATGAAGTAGAAGTGGCATTGCCCTAGGCCCAGACCATTTAGATGGCAAAAAGTCTCTTTATATTTTCATGGCGAGCATAAATCTGGGGTGTTAGAGAGGTTGTTGACAGTGAGCTCCCCCACCCATCAGGGATCTCTGCCCACAGTATTTCGTGGTCAGGTTGGGGGTCCTGTGAGAGAGAAGTGAGGAAGAGAGAGGAATAGCAGTGTGTGCTCCCTGTGGAATCCCAAAGAAGTTAGAGGAGCTAGCTTTACTATGAGAAGTCCTTTGATTTTTTGTCTAGCAAGTTTACATTTTTCTGTTCAGTTCTTATGCAAAAAAAAAAAAAAAGATGGAAGCTTTTACAGAAGTATCTTTCCTTTTTGTATATTACATTCATGTACCAATCTGTGCTGATTTTTAGCAATATTAGAAAAGAGTAGGTACTGAGGCAATAAAGCCACTCCTAGTAAAATGGGAAGAGATTTAAATTGCATTGATTGAAGATGTAGTTTGCTGGTTTTGTTTAGGCTATGTGTTGCTAATGTTTATTTTATTTGAACAACTGAGAAGCATTTCCTGATGAATCAATGACATTTATTTTTCATTTAGAAGCTGAGAACAAATTTCTTCCTAAACTGATAGGTGCTGTAGTAAATGTATTTTAAAAAATATTTTGTATGCAGATGTAAATGCATATAAAAGCCTGTAAATCTATGTAAATATAGTCTCTTGAGGAAAAAGAAATTGCCTCTTAAGGAGTTTGGGGTTGATGGATTTTTTGATGACAAAGTATCTGTTCACTGTTATATTGCTCACTATAGAGATAATACAACAGCACGTTATGGCTGGAATTCCCAGGATTTTCCAATTGTGATTTCACTCCTGTTCTCACAATTACAATTTCATAGATCCTCATAAACTCACTAAGGGAACTACTGCTTAGGCTGCAGGTAGATGAGAAAAGCAGTTTTATCTCCAGGCGTAATCCCTTTGCCTTTATATACAAAGAGCATAAGGAAGTGGAACACAGTCCTGCCTATGGCACACTGCGTGTCACATACTGTGGGCTATGGGCCCTCTGTGCTGTCCCACAATCCTGTATCCCATATGCACGCCATCAAGCGTTTTAGGTGAGCAAGAAGTTGTTCTACTGTGGTCTTCCCTCATCTGGTGTCCTGACCAGGGAACCAGCAGTACATTGTGGTCTCCCTATCTGTGCTAGAAAATAAAAAAACATAGAAAGCATTGCTTAATGGGTTTAAGAGATTTTTCACCCGGAAAGGAAAGGGAAAATTCACTGAGATGAAGAGGCACTTCTGCTTTAAAAGAAGTTAGAGCATTTGAGCTTGCATTCAAGCTCATTTTTTTTCCCCACGAAAATGTTCCATGTGGAAAGAGGGAAAAATCCCTGTATAACCATCATCTTCAGAGATGCCTAAGTGAGCAGCACTTCATCTCTGTCAAGGAGGCTCGACTGGGTAAAGGTAAGATCTGGAAATCTTCACCAGAATATGAGCTTGCGTCAAAGAAACTCCCATCTCCATAAACCTCAGCCATAAACCTCAAGGTCAGGGGAGGAGCAGAAGGGTATAAAACATGCACTATTAACTGTTAATCCGTATAGAGGTGAAGAATAAAGGCTCCTTGGGGATGAAGCAAAGGTATGTGTCTCAATGGATCAATGAAGAACTGTTGGTGTCAGACACAAGGAGGCTGGGGATTTGCAGAGAGGTTTCCTTTTCCCAGGCAATGAGCAGATAGTGAAATTGATCCCAAACATTCAGCCTTGGAAGCCTTTGCATAGTACTACACTTTGCAAGGAAAGACTGGTAAGTGATTGCCTGTTAAATCAAGGAGCTGTGTTTTAGAGGAAACCTGTGCATTAACTGTGGCTAAAACATACATGAGCATGCATGTATCTCCCCTTGCCTACTGTAACTTTTTTTTTTGTGGTAGTGCCCTACATTACCTCAGCATTTTACCCACTAGCTTTTCATAGAATCATAGAATGGTTTGAGTTGGAAGGGACCTTATAGATCATTAAGTTCCAACTCACACAACATTTACTTACTTCCCTCTTGCTTAAAAATGGATTTTTAGCCATTCTTCTTTTCTGTCTGGAAAAGTTGTTGATGATGTTTGGCACAGGAAATTTTGAGATTATATTCACTGAAGTTTTGAGAATACTTAGCAGAAAAGATTTGGAGATGTCAGAGATGCTGATATAGATGATGCATTCTTCTGTGTGTGCAGTGACCCACCCTGGCCCAACTTTGCTTTGAACAGGTGCTTCTGAGCACATGAAAGCCCTAGCTTCATTGTCCCAAGGAAAGATCTTCTGTGGCATATAAAGGGAGATAGTCAAGAGCCCACATGATACCTATCCCCCACATTCCTTCTGGCGTGGACATTAGGATTAATATTTTTCCTGAATGGTGTGCACCAATGCTTTGGGAAGATGTGCCTTCTGTAACACTACAAAGGATTAAATTAAAATTTCAGCCCAGCGTTCACTGAACAAGAGCTTTACCAAACCTGGATATGGAACAGATCTACAACTACCTAAAACGAAGTTGTAAAGTGGCATCGTTTGTCTCTTCTCCCAAGTCACAGGTGATAGGACAAGAGTAAATGGCTTCAAGTTGCACCAGTGGATGTTCAGATTGCTTATTAGGAAAAGGTTTTAC
This sequence comes from Gallinago undulata, assembly GCA_026546715.1. Classification (NCBI taxonomy): domain Eukaryota; kingdom Metazoa; phylum Chordata; class Aves; order Charadriiformes; family Scolopacidae; genus Gallinago; species Gallinago undulata. The sequence goes on from JAOTQQ010000008.1 coordinate 8,967,548, forward strand.
ACTGAAAGTGTTAAGTATTGCAATGGGCTTCCCAGGGAGGTGGTCGAGGCACCATCCCTGGTGTATTAAAAAAACAGGTTGCTATAGTATTTAGTGACATGGTTTAGTAATGTGGGGTGTTGTGGTGGTTTTTTTGTTTGTCTTTTGCTTGGTTGTTTTTTTGTTGTGTTTTTTTTTTTATCAGAGTTAAGTTGATGGTTGGACCAGATGATCTTAAAGGTCCCTTCCAACCTAGATGATTCTATGATTCTATGCGGACTGTGACTCATAGCTCCATATTTCAGGAAAAAACAGTCCCAAACCACTGGGAGATTTCTATTCCTCTTTAGAGGGTCACACAATCTGGGAGCTATGAGGAGTATTATGTACAATGGCAAGGCATTCCATTTTACAGGATTAAGACTTGTGGGAGAGGATAACAATACTAACCTCTCTTTCTGAGTATTATTTTTACATCCGAGCATTTTGAGGGTCCAGAATTCTCTGGGAATTATCATAGCAGAATCAGTTCCAAGCCGGGTGACAGAAGTCACTATACAGAGAGCTGGATTTGGAGCTCTGTCCCTGTTAACCTCTGCAGTGCTGGAGGTCTGGGATTTTGGGCAGACAACCCCAGTAAAAGCTGCTGACTTGCACGCACTGTGTTCCTTCTGTGAGAGATGCCATGTACTAAAGGTTGTCCATAGGATATAGCAAAGGTCACTGAGACAGGAATCCAGAAACCTTGCTTCAGTCACTAGAGGTTCACAGGAAATAGTCCACTGCTGTGTCAACATCAGTGGGCACAGTCAAAAATTGGTCCCCATATCACAAGCTCCTTTGCTATGAATTAGGGTCTGAAGATTTATCCTGATTCTTGGTTTTGTTCTAAGCAATTTGGATACATTCTCCAAATATTCACCCAGTCAAGTCCCATGAAGTCTGTAATTTAGTACAGCTGTGAATCTGAATTCAGCCACAAGATCCTATCCAATTCTTGATTTTTCTTGAAAACAAACCTGAAAGTAGGGTCTTCTAAGACTAGTCCCAAACTGTTTCTTATCACTCAAAAGACAGAAAAGGTTATCCACTACTCAATCCTCTGTGCACCACACCTGTGTGTAATTGGTTTGCAGCTTACATATGTGTTGAATCTCAGGGAATTCAAGCCTCTTCTATATTTTCTGTACTGAAAAAATGAGACCAAGAGTTTCTTTTATCATTGAATATTTCAATCAACTAAAATATAAATTAGGAATATTCCCCCTTGCCTTTTCTTGCTTCTAAGAGCGCCAGACTCCATCCACCTGGCTTTGCTGTTAGTCCAGGCCAAGTGTGGTGAGGACCACATACCTGCACTCAGGGCCTGTATGGATGAACACAAATTGTGCATGTTATAGGGACACCCTGTCCTGCAAAACCTATCCCATGCCTTGAAAATAAGCATGTATGTAGAAAGCATTCTGCTCCCAAGTCACTTATTTTACACACCTCCTATGCCTACAAAGAGCTCTGAGAGAGCTGGAATTATTTAGCCTAAAAAAAGAGAAGATTCAAGGGAAGTCTCATCAATCTACATTAATATCTAACGGGAGAGAGTTCAGAAGATAAAGGCAGATTCCTTTCAGTGGTACCAGGAAAGGAAAAAAGGCAATGGGTACAAAATTAAATACAGAAAGTCCCACTTAAAGTATTTTTTACTGTGAAGTTGGTCGAACATGCTAAGAGCTTATGCAGAGAAGTTGTAGAGTCTGTCTTTGGAGATATTAGAAACCTGAATGAACACAGTATGGCCAACTTGCACTAGAGGACCCTGTCCTGATTTGGAGAGGTTGAACAAGACAATGTCTAGAGGTGCCTTCTGTGATTCTCTGACATAGCCCTGAAAATACAGTGATCTCAAAGAACACAATCACAGCATCCCAAAAGGTGGATTGGAATCACTGTAATACACTTCAGAAGATGGCTAGTTGGGATTTCTTGTCTACAGAAGTGTGTGGATGAGCAAAACCAAGCTAGAGGTGTCAGTCCCACTGTGTGGGGTTGAGTGCGAATACATCACCTGCCCAACACATCAAGATACAGACGTGTTTCAAAATGAATACATAAACCAACAGCAGCCCTCCAGTTGTTTTTAACCCTTTGCAATTGGCTTGTTCTTTTGGTCTGAACTCTGCATTAATATAGGTTTAATGCAATCTTTTGTTGGAACATTCCATCTATAGTTAGGATATAAATTGACAAACTTTGCAGTCTGTTATACAAATCAAGTGCGTGCAGACAGAATGCCTAAGAGGAGAATATGAATCTACTCATTCTATGCCTATTTGTCAGTGAGAGGATTTCAGATTTGAATTATTTAAGAGTTCCCTTGCAAAAAGGTTCAGGGCCTTGCAAGAAGCAGTATGGAAGGTGGTGCTTGAAGCATGAAGCCCACGATTGTTGCCTTTCTTTTTCCATCTCCACCTCACGTCAGTCTTCTTCAAAAGAAATGCACATTCTACCACATCTTTTACTCTGTAGCTGATTTAATAGCTCCACTGTTCAAACAATGCCACCACAGAGGTTTCAATAATAATATCATCTAGAATGATTTTCTTCATGCTTCGCCACAAATCTGAGCAGACTCCCTGAGATACTCTTCCCAAATTCCCTCTGATTTTCTAACTTAACTGAAATAAATTGTTACATTTATGATATTTTGGGGGTTTTTTTTTGTTTTTCTTTTTGTTGTTGTTTTTGGGGTTTTTTGTTGGTGGTGGTGGTGGTTGTGGTTTTGTTGTTGTTGTTCGGTGTTGGTTTAGAGTTTGGGGTTTTTTGTTTTGTGTTTGTTTTTTACACAAGTTAATCTTTTCAGGACATCTTCTCAGGGACCTCTTGGGAAAAATGTAATCATGATAGAAGCACAGGTGAAATTTCAATTTGCAAGTTTAGTAGAAAAACAAAACCAAAACTGGTACAAAACCACAGTGGAAAACATGAGCCTAGTATCTTTCTCACTGCCATTTACAAGGTGGCTGAAGTTATTATTAATGAATTACTGATAATCAATGAATAATCAAAACCATTCAGTGAAATACATTATACATCTTGAAGTTGTACTTATATTTTGAATCACAAACTGCTCAGCCAAGTCAATTATGAAATTTCTGAAAGTAACTTTCACAGTGCTGGTGACAATAAACATACAGTTCCCAGGTAACTTGAAGAACAGCTTCCATCCCCAGCAGGTCTAAACTGGAGTACAAATGTACACATACACACAGAAAAAGGGAACATTTTTTCACTCCATGGGCTTTTTGGATTAACTAATTCCAAGTGAATTAGGACAAAGATCTTAGGGAACACTTGAGATGCTTTAGTCATTCCTTGAAAAGATAGTGACACTGTAATTAAGAATTCTGTCTTATGGCAAAATGAGTCAATTTTTAACATAGTGATATAAACAAGCTTCTTTTACAAATGGGGTTTCCTGTAGTATTGTGAACCCAGAATTGGTTAAAGGAAGGTTGTGTCCAAGATCCTTGCTGTAGAGAGAAGGCCATTACCCTTATTTCCAACAGAGACCAATTTCTGCAGAAGAAATAGGGAAGGCAAATGCTATTCCAGGCTGCAAATCATTTAGAATTTCTCAACCTTTGTTCCAAACTTTGGTCTACATATTCCCCTTATACAACATCATCATTTTAGTTCTAACACCTTCAAGTTTTAACATACAAACTTATACCTCCTGCTGAAGGGAGGCCACTCTTCTGTAACACATGGATCCTCAGAGCATCCTGTGGCACCTGCCCCCACTGGCCACAGCTTTGACCTCTTACTCCAGGAAGATGGGAATGCTTTTAATCTAAAACCAGGCTAAAAACTATCTCCATTTAGAATAAAATCTAGAAATTTATCTTCGTAAGCAGAAAACCCAAGTGACCAGTGGCAGAAATAGACAGAAAAGCCTGTGCACAGCGCTGTCACTTTAGCAGAGCTGCAATTACAATAGAATGATCGGACAGCAGAAAATAAATCTCTGGTTTGATGTCTGAGCATCCCTTAATGCTTTGTTCTGAGCTGTTTGCAGAGGAAGTTCACCCTTTCCAGAAGAGCAGTCAGAAAAAAAAGGAAGAAATTAATCAAAATATGTTTTCAAAGGGTCTGCATGTATATACAGGAAGTCTGCAAGAACACAGAGGATATTTTGAAGGGGAGAGGATGCATAAAGCGTAGGCTGTGTACCTCTGCTTGCATGGAACTATGTTAAGAAGTCCTCATACCCTTAGGTTATAGAGAAAGCAAGCAGGGCCAGAAGACTTAAATTCTATTTGCATTTAGTGGATCAGTATTTTATTGTTCTTGCTGGACATGCATTGAAATGTTTTTTTACTTCCACTGTCTTGATGAGAAGTGACCAGTAACTCATCTTTTGTTTCCTAGTGGTCAGAAAGGTGTGAATGTGCAAAGGGGACAGCAGTCTGAGGGACTAGGGACTGCCCCAGTAAAATGCCAGATGAAACAGCCAAGCAGTGTCACTTTTAAAGAGATCTGTTATTTCATATATATTATGCAGCTTATCTATCTGTTTTCTTTGTCCCCCAAGTCAAAAGATGCTCTTCATTGAGATCTATGGTTTATTGTTTCTCAGTAGAGAGGCTGAGTCAGGTGGACATCAGTTTATTTTAAATGTCCTTCTTTGCAGAGATTAATACAGTGGTTTCTAGATTTTGAACTTCATGCTTCTGACTGCACTCAGGTTCTAGCAGAAATATTTCCGAGCAAAATCCACATTCAATTCACCTGCATGAAGCAAATTGCAGACTGAAAATATTGAAAATCTCTTTTTTCTTTTAATGCAAGCTTTGTGGCTTATTCACTGTCTGATACAGGTAATGTTGAATTCCTAAAGGCTTAAAAAAGTTGCTGGTCATAACTATTGTGTAACAAGAGAAATCCTTCACTACAGCATTTCAGGGTCATAGACAGATTAATGTCCTTTTAAAATAAGAATTCTTTGAAACAGTGGAATATTTTAAATTCTTGATTAAGTAAACAGATTTATTCATACATAATCTTTATTTGCAATAGTTTTATATTTATCTATGATAAATGAGCTAGAAGATCTTTGTTAAAATGAAAGGGCAGCTATAAATATAACTCGAAAGGAAAAATTTTTGTATTATTCAGTATGTGCCTTTTGCTTCTGATATTCTGGAAAACCCTCAAAATAATCAAATTTAGACTGCAAGCTGAGTTAGGTTTTCAGCAGTGAATGAAAAGACCTACTTAAAAACCAAAAACAAAAACAATGGTGTCATTAGACATCATGGTGTCATTAGAGGGCAGAGTTAAGGCAATTGTTGCTTTATGAACTCTGCACTTTTCTGAAACATGCCCTCATCCTGATTTTTCTGGCGTACATCTGTAATACCTGTAAGATCTGTAATATCAGTCCTAGCTTACTTTTGATACTCTAGGTTTCAAAAGCTGATTGATAGCTAAGTGGAGAAGACAATTAAGTTGTTCAGAATTCCTCTTTTCTCCCCTGTATGAAAAACCTTGAACAGGAGATCTAAGAGATCTTCCTACACAGCTTTTCCTCTCCTTAATGTTAAAGATATGCAGCTTCCTATGAAGATGTTAAATATTCCTTCAGCTAAAGAGAGACTGTTCAGTCTGTTAAATCAAGAGCAACTTGCTGGAGAACCGCCAGTAACTTGCTGAGGAGGGCATTTTTCTTCGTCTGGCTCAGAATAAAGAGGGATTTGACCCAGATGGCTTGTACAGCGGAGAAGCACTCCAGCTATGATACCACTAGGCTGAGGACCTTGTCCTTTACGGTGGCCATTTAAAACACCCTTTTGTTTCTTGTCTGTGTCACCCACACCTCCATGGACTGGGTGCTTCTTACGCGATGCACTGTCACTGTTGCCTGATGCTTGCATAAAAATTTAACAACACATTCTGATATTTCAGCAGGTGTCAGTTCTGAGCTGCATCAGCTCTGACATGCTTTCAGCCACCCCAATGTACTTTGTGCCAGTGCTGGCACATGGAGGCCCTGTTCCTGATGTACACAGTCCTGCTTTGCATGCAGTTCGGCGCAGGAACGTTGTGTGAAGTCTGAGGCACTGTGGCTCCCTCAGCCCCAGTTTCTGCCATTTTCCACCCACAGACTTGTAAAACGTGTCTATTATGACCTCATTTAGAGGCACTCACTCAAGGAGTCTGAGTTCTAAAAGCTGACACTGTCATCCCATCACTCCTGACCCAAGATCTTTCTGACAGCCCAGCCCTTTACAACCTGATGTCCAGCTGATGCATTATAGCTGACATTTACTTTGCTTCAGCCAGGGGGCTGTATGACACACAAAAAAGCCATAACACGTCACTATATGCATTGTATGAGTGTATACATTTAGAGAGAGCATGAAAAGTCTTTGTTGTAAATCTGTAAGGTTTTGATCACTTGTATCGTACTTCAACCACCGCTTGAAAATGAGAATCACCCAGGAAACAACACCTTGAAATGATTATTACTTGCCATCATCAGGACTCTTCTGCCATCTCTTGGGAGAGCGGTGCAAACATGTTCAAGGTGGATTTTTTACAAGAGGATGCATTAATAAAACTAAAGTTACAGAAAGGAATTTGAATGTTCATTTTTGCCCCTTTCTTAGAAAACAAAGCAAGCAAATAAACCAAAACAACAGAGAAACAGGCAAAGTGCTGCTCAGTCTTTATTCCGTTCTTTACTCACTTTATTCTAACACTTAAATAATTTATTTATGCTTCTTGGACTCAAAAAAAAAGTTAGGTTATTAATGGTTATTGACAGACCTTTCAGCCAAAAATAATGGTCATCTGTACATGAAGCCCAATCCAAATGAGTCACTGTTTCAAGCAGATAAGCAAGTAAAATCTATTGGAAATATAGAAAGTGGTGTGTGGACTTACTCTTCAAGCCCAATGCCTTAATTACCATACATAATAAATACTAGAATATTTTTAAGAAAATGAGTAAATTTCTTACAAGACATTTGAATCAACCTGGACTGAAATATCACTAGCTATTTGAGTTTTCACTTTCTAATTCTCAGCCTGGCATCTCCTAGCTTGCTCTACCACAGAAGTAAGGTTGAAAAGCTGTTAAAAAGACCATAAGTATGAATCCTTTTTCCTAGCCAGTTCCTCTAGTTCTTGTTCTCAGGCAATAATACAAATACCTTGATAATTTCATTGATGAAATGGACATTTATACTTGTGATGTAACAAAGACAAGCTCTACCCACCAATATCTTGGCAATGGTAGGAAAACAAAAATATATTTCATATACCTAAGTCTTAGCCTACCAAGGAACTAAGGATAAGACCTGGATAACCTCCTAAATTTTTTTTATTAGGTTTGTAACAAAATGGAGCTCCCCTAACATACATACTAGCTTCCGGTCCAGCTCCGAATGAGCAGAGATGAAGCCAGTAACACTTCACAGAATCAGAATCACAGAATCTTCTAGGTTGGAAGGGACCTTAAAGATCATCTTGTCCAACCGTCAACCTAACTGACAAAAATAGACCCCCACACAACAAACTTCCTGTTAAAGTAACCCCTTCATCTCTTTCCTGTCAATGTGCCCACCTGCTGAAATCTTATCTTGCCTCTGTTTATCTGGCCAGTCCATTAGTGTGCATACTACACATGCAAAGATCATAAACTTAGAACTCTTTTCACAGAATCACAGACCATTATGGGATTGGAAAGGACCTCTGGAAATCATCTAATCCAGCTCCCTGCCAAAGCAGGGTCAACCAGAGCAGGTCGCTCAGGAACATGTCCAGGTGGGTTTTAAATATCTCCAGAGAAGGAGACTCCACCACCTCTCTGGGCAACCTGTTCCAGGGCTCTGCCACCTCACAGCAAAGAAATTCCTCCTCATTTTTAGGTGGAACTTCCTATGTTCAAGTTTGTGCCCATTTCCTCTTGCCCTATCCCTGGGTCCCACTGAAAAAAGACTGGCGCCATCCTCCTGACACCCATACTTTATGTATTTATAAGCATTGATCACCTGCCCCCTCAGACTTTCCTTCTCCAATCTAAAAAGACCTAAGTTCCTCAGCCTCTCCTTGTAAAGGAGATGCTCCCGGCCCCTCATCGTCTTCGTAGCCCTCTGTTGTACCCTCTCCAGCAGTTGCCTGTTCTTCTTGAGCTGGGGAGCCCAGAACTGGACACAGTATTCCAGAGTAGTTGATCCAGTTGAAGATGTCCATGCTCATGGCAGGGGGGCTGGACTAGATGATATTTAAATGTCACTTCCAACCCAAACTATTCTGTGATTCTATGTATCGTAAGGCTTATTTTCTGAATTTCCAGCCCCTTGTCTTGCTTTGTCTTTTAAACAGGATTTAACTCTGTGAGAAATCAGCTTGGATAAAGACTGGCTTCAGAGAGGCATCTTCATTGTAAACAGAAGCAGGAGCTGAAGGAAAATCTGAATATCTGGGATGTCTCAGCTCATTCATTGCAAAAGACCAAGTGAGTTACCCTGCTCTCTGATGCACATAGAACTTCAGACGGTACAAAGCTCAAGGGGAGCAACTCTCAGATTTGCTAAACAGATGAAACAACATTGTCCCACTTGAAAGTGGGACTTCTCACCCCAGAGGAGGAGGGAGGTACTTGGGTTTAAGTTGCTCAGTTTGTACCTTAGGTAAATATCCAACTTACAGGTATCTGTGCAGGTGTTTAGCAGAGAGGTTTCAGGGCAACTGCACACAAGAAAAAGCAAGGAAGGCTGACCTGAGAGGGAGATAGTAATTCTCTATGCAAATATCCTTCTACTTTGCTCCATGCAGTCTTCACTAGTCCATCCTCCAAGAACCCCATCTTGCTGCCCTCATCAGGTTTGCCAGCAAGCCCCATCCAGTGAAGTTAACCCCTACCCCATTGTGGTTTAATTAGATGAAGAATAGGCACTGGTGATGGCCTCCTCCATCTGCTTTGGCAATGGGATGCAAGGCACGTCTTCTGGTGTCCCACAGGCCTGCACCCAGAAGATCAATTAACAAATATCAAAAAGGACAGGGAAGAGTAATAGATGCAAAAGAACAGCGCTTAAGGTGTGCTCAAGAAGTGTGACGTTTCTGGATTTCTACGGTGTGCAGTTTAGTAACTTTTCAAGAAATAAATAGTATTTCTATGCCTGAATCTCTAGGAGAATTTTCTTGTATGGTTTTGCCTTTTAAACCCACTCAACCTAAAAACATTTTCCCAACAGAATTTGTGAAAATGCACGCAAAGGTACACAGAGATTACGACTGTCAGTTATTCATGCAAGGACTTATTACAGAAATATTGAGGTCTGATTTTCACCTTCCTGTTTCTTTTTTAAAATTTTGTCTTATTAAAAGTCTTTCTTAATGATTTCTTTGTGTGTGCAGGGAATGACTGTGTTACAGACACTTGCATTACAATAGTAGATGTCAAGGTAGGTCAATATGCCAGTATAGCCCCAATTGTTCATGATTCCTGGGTCTTGAACTAACAGATGCAAATGCCAGGTTATGTTTACACTGCATACACTGAAAGCTTACAGAAATCCCATTAGGTACATGTCAACGAAAATTCACAAAGGTGTGCATTAGCCTCACAACCCAGCAAATAAAGGTTATTTAGTCAGAATATTAAAATCACTTGCAAATCACTGTATTATGAAATCTAACAAAAAGCTTATTATTAAAAAGCAGAAGGAGAAAATATTAGAAATCCAAGATGTGGAATAGGCCAAAACTCAGATTAGACAATCCAAAGGCATTTTTTAGGACCACCAAGATATGATCAATCGCCTTTTTATATTAAAGCTGGAACAAAGGAAGTTCCATTCAAATATGAGGAAAAACTTCTCTAGAGATTTCAAGACCCGCCTGTATGCAGTCCTGAGTAACATGCTCTAGGGATTCCTGCTAGATGATCTCTAGCAGAGATCTAATAAACTTTTTTTGAGAAAAAGCTACTGTGAATGATAATGATGTCACAGAAGTAAAAGAACAGTGACCTGACATTAGCTGTTTAATAGTATTTTATCCTATTTTATCCCGCAAGAACTGAAAGTTCCGGACTGTTTAAGTGAATGTGCTGGAAAGGGGACAGTATTGTCCAGTTTACCAGTAACACCAGTGTCCCCATGAAAAGAGCGACTGGGTGGAATGGGAACTAAAAGACTGAAATTAACATTATTATTTGATACCCACCAAACACATATGATTGTAGAATGACATGTGAAGGCTTTGTATATGATGGTGAAGATAGCATAGTACCAAGGTCAGAACTCAGCTCTGGTAACTGTACTCTGTTTCCCCAACATGCTCATCAAAAAAGGCACAAGTGGAACGACCTCAGCAAGATCTTGCTTGAAAGTTAGCTTGCTCAGCTAGACAAGAAAATAAAGGAATCCTGGTAAAAATGATGCAGTCCATGTGGCCCCTGATATTATAGAGTTGGCAGGCCTGTCATAGGATGTCATCTGCTTGCAGCACAGGCAGCCTGAAACAGCAGGAGTGTGTCATACAAATAGACTGTGAACGATGGCTAACTTTGTTACACAGCTAATCATCCCAACAGATCTTCTTATACCAATACAACTTTCTTTAAAAACAAATGAGAAAAAGACGTGGTAAACAAACACCTGCCACAGCAGTGAAATTTAAAGAATGTTTCTTACAACACCCTATGCTTTCCCAAGGGAAACTTATGGTGGTGCTGAAACAACCTCATGACATAAGATTACCCATGTTTCACAGCAACCATACCAGCATCTGTACACAGTTTGTACGAAGCGCCCCATCATCATATGCCAACTCATTGGCAGTGATGGAATGGAGAGGTGAAGAGGGGCCAACG
>JAOTQQ010000008.1:8982213-9002254 GCA_026546715.1 Gallinago undulata
GGAGGCTGTAGAGAGGCGGGGGTCGGTCTCTTCTCCCAGGTCACAGATGATGGGACAAGGGGTAATGGCTTCAAGTTATGCCAGGAGGGTTCAGGTTAGATATTAGGAAATAATTCTTTACTGAAAGGTTTATCAGACATTGGAATGGGCTGCCCACGGAGGTGGTTGAGGCACCATCCCTGGAGGTATTCAAGAGACGAGTTGACATATTGCTTGGGGATATGGGTTAGTAGTGTTGGTTTTGGGTGTGGTGGGGTGTGTGGTTTGTGGTGGGTTTTTTTGTTTTTTTTTTTCTCTTTTTTTTCCCATTGATTGGACTAGATGATCTTAAAAGGTCCCTTCCAACCTAGGTGATTCTGTGATTCTGTTATTCTGTAGGACATGACTTGTATGAGAGGGCCCACAGAGAAAGAAGGATCTGTATCATCAGAAAGGCTACAGAAGAAATGCTCTGCCATGTCTCTTGTCCCAGGGAGAAAATCCTGCCCCTGATCCAGGGTCCCTTCAAAATTGTAGCGTTAAACAAACTTTTGTCTGTAATCCTTAGATTCCTGAGCACAAGGTAATTGCCCACCACTTGACTTGCCTTTTCTTTATCCTTCCCTTAGATCTGCTTCTCTGTATTGTATTTCTGCTCTGCATATAACTCTGCAATTGGAGATTAAAGCTTGGGCTCTGTGGCAAGTAACACATTTAAAATAATATCATGGAAAGAGAAATGAGAGAAAGAAGTGATCACAAAACAAATAGGAGATGAAAATATAGGAGATAAAATCTTTGATACCAGCAGTATCCAGTGCTGAGATTGTATTTTTGTGTGGCACTTTGGACAGTCACAAACTCACTCTGCCACAATCTAGGCCAGCTGGAAATCATGAGAAGATCAAACTAATCTATTCTCTCAAAAAAGTGAATTAGCCCAGGTTCTGTGTCTTGCTCAGCGTGTTCATGAGATTTTTAATCTGCTTTGTGCGCAGGCACAGTGAGCTTCCATCTGTTGTAGAGGCAGGCATAGCAAGGTGGCATACAAGGGCAAATTAGCATGTAGAGACACCAGGAGGAAGAAGCACCTACCACCTTTTGTACCATAGGGGTGTCTGGAACACTATTTGTTCTCATTTTAGCTTTTTTGGGTTTAAATTTTTGTTTTGTTTTATTTTTTCTTACTTCTTTCTATATGAATTTTTAAAAAATAAATTAAAAAAAAATATTTAATCCAAAATCCTTTGTGAAAGATCCCCAGTGCCTCAAGGAGCAAAGATGGTAACTGCTTAGGCAGGTACTGGAGGATGGTTAACTGGACTTCTCAGGCACATCTGATAACATACAACAGTCCATTGTCTTCTGCACGCTGCTAAAGATGATCTCCAGAGTCAGACCAGTGGATCAATGTGTCTGGTTATCTGGTTTCATATGCTGATTTTTAACCTTGCAGCAAAAATCCCTTCTTAATCCTTTCCTCTTCCTTTGCTTTCAGTGATTGTCATGTGGCTTGTGGACTTCTTACTCTCAAGGCTCAGGTGTGATACCCTGCTGGCATGCTGTGCTTTTCTGATCAGACTGTGATTTGTGTCCTGGAAAGATGCCGAAAAAGTAAGTGTGATGCAGGTCGGGGAATATCCCCTTCCAGAGCTGTACACTCAGATCAGCCCTACAAGGAAGGATGATCTTCATGGGCTGCTGACCCCCATAGCTTAACACAGAGCAGCTGGCAGAGCTTTCTGGTGGCATCTTCTAGTACACCCAGGCCTCATGGTGGATGCATGTTTGAAAAATGATGTCAGAGTTGGGTGCAGAGCTTTATCAGGAAAAAAAATATTAATATTCCTCAGCCCTGATTGCCAGAATGTTACTGGAATGGATTTGTTATTTTTATTAAGGAGAAGATTAAAGACTGGTAGGAGAGAAAGCAAATGGTTCTAGAAAGGTCCTGATAACAGGAATACCACCTGACTGGGTGCAGCATTCTTTGCCCACATCCTCCCATAAAGCTTCAACACAAATGAGAGTGTTTTGTTGCACATTTCTAGTTGTTCATTTGCCAGTTTTGACCTTAGAGTGATCAGTCAGCCTCAGGAAACAGGATCTGCAGTTGCCCCTATTTTGCACTGAGCAAATATTATTCCGGCCATAAATTCTTTGAGGTAGGGCTGGATTTTATTTAATCTCAGGGACGTTGATGCTTAATAAACAAACACTGCCATAACTATGGTTAAGCATTAATTTGTACAGTCTCTTTTCAAACCCAGATATTCCCTGACGTCCTGTACTCACAGACAACACATGCTATATGCCTCCTTGGAGTTACTCCAGTCCCTAACTAATTTAGCTGCTATGACTCTTTTCTGATGTTGCCTCTCCTAGGGAGCTGCAGCATCTGGTGCCCCATAAGAAGCAAGGCTGCTACAGGTCCATGCCACCAGGTCCAGCCAGTAGCAAGACCCAGCATGTACTCACAGTGGCTGCACATCAATTCAGCAGCTGCTCCCGGACCCTTGCTCTCTGCCATTGTCTCCAACACAATGGCGCACACACACATTCAAAGCGATCTCTCCATTGACACTCTATTCTCCCCCCAATTTCCTCCCCCCACCCCAGTCGCCTCAGACATCATTGTTTCTCCAGCAGTTGGACTGGACCTCTCTGATGCCTCTGGTAGTCAAATCCTCCGGGTGTCTCACCCTCACAGATAAACACACAGGCTCCTGACTCCCTGCTTGTCACACACTCACATACCCACACAACTCCAGTTGCTGTCGCATGGGTTCTCCGACCCACAGTTCCACACTGGTCACTGGCACTCAGACCTTGCAGACAGAATAAACAGTACCTGAACAAGAAAAAGAGTTAGAAATGGTGTTTAATGAGAAGACAGGACAGTTTGTGCTGGTCTGAACAGGACATGTTTTGGCAAGCACACTAAACAATAAGCTGTTTACATGTGAATGGCCTCTCAGCCCCTTTTCCTTCTTTTTTCCTATGCTTGTTTTCCTCTCCAAATTCCATCAATCCCTCCCCTTTCCCACCTTTAGTTTCACCCCTAAACAACCTATAGTAAGTCTAGTGGGATCCTGGAATTCTCTTTCCCTGTATCCCATAATGAGTCCAATGTCCATAGGCAGAGAGGTGGAAAGAGAGAGAAGAGAGGAAAAAAAAAAACTCATTGATTTATGGTGATGGGTTTCACATCTAGACCATGGGGCTTGAGGCCTTCCTGGGACAGCCCTGAGAGGAACAAGGGCATGATCTCCCTTCTCTGGCTGGGCAATAAGGGTTTCCCCAGGTGCTATTACACATCTATGCACGGTCTTGTGTGTGTCTCTTTTACAAGTTGTTCACCCTCCTGTTATGGGGCTGGGTATAATTCAGGTTAAAATTCTAATTGGTCTGGTATAGTTCTCCCACCTGCCAATGTTCCTCCACTCTACATGCGTGCATGCAGACAAGTTTTTTATGTTTTAAACTATCAATTTCTGCTATGTCAGATGTCACATACCTGAGAAAACAAACAAGGGAACATAATTAACAGAGTCACAGACTGGCAGGGGCTAGAATGGATCTCTGGAGATCATCTAGTCCAACTCCTCTGCCAGAGCAGGGTCACCTAGAACAGGCTGGACAAGAATACATCCAGGTGGGCTTTGAGTATCTCCACAGAAGGAGAGACTCCACACCCTCCCTAGGCAGCCTGTGCCAGACACCCTCAAAGTAAAGAACTTTTCCCTCGTGTTCAGATGGAGCTTGCTGTGTTCCAAATTTGTGTCTTTTGCCCCTTGTTCTGTTTCTGGGCACCACTGAAAAGAGTCTGGCCTCATCCTCTTGACATCCGCTCTTTAGGTACAATACACAATGTAGCATTTGGATTTAATTTCTTTCTGAATAAAAGGTTTGTTCCTGATATATATTAAAAAAAAATATTGTTGTAATTTTGAAATTTCAGATCAGGACCTGCCTTTGGAGCTAAATGTGGCCTTTTGTTCTTAGTCTCTCAGTAGCAAAGTGCTTTTGGCTACATCAGTAGTGGATACATAATTTCTTTAGTGTTACAGGCAAATATTATAAGAATTTGCAGTCTTCCTTGAGGCAGTCATTAGCCCATTTTCTTTACCAAGGGGTCATGGAGGGGTCGCATTCAATGAAGCATTGTCTGTGAGAGTCACATCCAACATTGTTATAAACCAATTTTCCCACGCTGTTATGGAAGCCTTCCATTTTTACTGTATTTGATGTAAAACGCTTTGATGTTGAATCAAATAAATGAAAAAATAAATGCATTCCTTACTGCAGCTTGCTTAACAGTCATTTCTCCTAGTTTATGACTTGGAGGCAAATTTGCAGTTTTTTGAATAAGCACTTTTGGCGAAAGAAGTCAAATCAGTATCAGGTCACACGTGCAGCCTCTGAAAGAAGCAAAGCATGCAGCCCACAGGGTGTGGCAGTCACTGGGAGTTTCAACTAAACATTATCTGAAAGTCAAGGTCATAATTATGAACTCCTAAGCAAGAAGTCATTGTTAGCCTGTTCTTGCAAAGCTGTTGCTGTATGTTACAGATTCATAGGCAGGACCCATAAAAGCTAAAATTCAAAGCTGCATCTTTGTCAAGGCAACGCATTGTATGAAATGATTCTTGAGTGAAAGAAGCTCTATCATGACTAAATAAAAGAAAAAAGCATAGGCTGGGGATTTCAGTCCCTGTTCTGTGCTGGAAGGCTAAATTAAAATTATGTGAAACTAGGTATGGAGCTACCTCAGGAAACACTGAAAATATCAACCTTGATATTGTGTTGCAGATAATTTACAGGGCACATTTGCACACCAAGTTTCATTCAGGTGCAAAATCCAAGGATTGCAGCGGTGAAAACCATTCACTGAGCATAGCAGCTGATATGTGAAGTATCAGGATGGGACACATGGGAAACCAGCAGCACTTGTTGCATCCATTTTACTTATTATAATGAACTTGTGTCTTTGTGGTTTCAGTTTGACTGTCTGCTCTAGCTCCTTCTTGAATCTCTTATCCCCATCTCCTAGAAATAGTCACCTCCAGCTGTTTTTGGTGAGTCACAGAACGCTAAAAACTGACTGTTCAAGGTGTAGGATATCATGGCCTTTACGCGATTTCTTGTCTGCAAAAATGTGCAGAAATTTGATCCCTTGAGATCTCTAAGTGGTTCTTTTTTTTTTTTTTCTGCAAGGGATCCCAAGCTATAAATGTACCTGACATGGATAAATGGTCAAAGAGAGACAGCATGAATGGGCCTGAAACCAGGCCAGAAATATAGTGTTGGATTAAAACTACAAAGCTCCAGTGAGTCTCCCCCCATGATGTTCAATCTCATTTTTGTTTAGTGTTGAATGTTTTACTTTCCCAACTGATATTTGCCTGAATAGTTCTGTTAGAAATATTGGAAAAGGCAACCTTGCAGTTAAGGTTGTTAATTATTATCTGGAGATTTATAAACAGTTCTTGGCTCTGGATGTTGAAGCACCTGTGTCTGTATGGAAATGACTACCTGGTTACAAAAAAGGTAAAGAAAGATAAGTCTTGAGAAGCATTAGAGACATCTGGGCCTAAACCATGCATCTACACAAAGAAAAAGCAAGTGGCTGTGGAGGGAGGTGACCATCTGCTGACCTGAGTTACTATGTAGGTGCTGCCTGCTAGGTACTCAGATTCTGGCACATTGCAGAAAGGTTTGTCTGGGCCTTGGACTGCAAACACGTGCTGTTCATCTGTGTGTGCATAATTGAGAGGATTCAGTGGAAGAGCCTGAATGCATCATGAGTGACTACATGGCTCTAGGAGTAAGGGTTGCTGGCACAATCAACACCTCATGCAGCTAGCAGTGTTTTCAAGGATTTGGCTTTTAAAACCATAACCTTTATCCTTCTTTTTGCATACAGGACTGTGTAGAAAGATGAGATCGACCTCACAAAAAAAGAAGCTCTGCCAGAAGGTTGACGAGTCTGGTGAGGAGAGCTTTATATGAGCAATGACTGTGGCTGGAGACCACAATCACAGGGAGAAAGTGGTGAAAAGCAGGGGATGTAGGATGGTTCGTACAAGAGACAAAGGCAAAGGGGGCCTCTTGAAAGTGTATATACGCAAATGCAGGAAATGAGCTGGAAGAACTAGAGCTCCCCCTGCAGTCACAGAGCTACAACTTTATTGCAATAGCTGATGGAATTGCTTGCTCATGCAACTGGAGTGCTGCAAACCCTTAAGGAAAGATAGGCATTTAAGAAAGGAAATGGTCCGGAGGAGGGCCATGGAGATGATCAGTGGGCTGGAGCACCTCTCCTATGAAGACAGGCTGAGAGAGTTGGGGTTGTTCAGCCTGGAGGAGAGAAGGCTTCAGGGAGATCTTAGAGCTGCCTTCCAGTCACTTAAAGGGGGCCTAGAGGAGAGATGGGGAGGCACTCTTTATGAGGGAGTGGAGCAATAGGATGCAGGAAAATGGTTTTAAACTGAAAGAGGGGAGATTTAGATTAGATATTAGGAAGAAATTCTTTCCTGTGAGAGTGGTGAGACTGTGGATGAGGCTGTGGATGCCCCTTCCCTGGACGTGTTCCAGAAGAGGCTGGATGGGACTTTGAGCAACCTGGTCTAGTCAGAGGTGTCGCTGCACAGCAGGTGGGTTGTAACAAGATGATCTTTAAGGTCCCTTCGAACCCAAATCATTTTATGATTCTATGAAGGGGAGGAAGCTGCCTTCTCAAGACACATATGCTTCCTGCAGGGAGGGATAGCCCTGATGTGCACTTGTGTCCAAAGTGGCAGGCTGCAGCCCCTATCAGCCCCTTCCAGATTTCCCCGGATGGTTCCCCCCTTGATATTTATGTTCTCCCTACATAGATCACCTCAGAATGAATAGTCATCTTTCTATGAAAAAGAGTGATCTCTTTTATATCTCGACCCTGCCAAATGATGATTTTGTAAAAAATTAGTGTAAACAGAACTCACTGTAGAAGGGAAAGGTGATTTTCATTCCAAAAATATCTAAGACAGGTGATTTCATTAAAAAACATACTTATATCCATGCATCACAAGCACCAAAATGTGTGTATCCCAGAGGTCTGGCCAGGATCACTTGGCTTCAGCATTGATGGTGGAAATAGGCTTTGAGTTGTCATCACATCTTTAAGGCTTTTCTTGACTGGCAATGACAAACCACTTTTTGGTCACAGTTTCAATGTGTTGCAGATGTCCACAGTTACTATGGGACAGTCCGGGAGTTGGACTAGATGATCTGAGGGTTGAACTAGATGATATCTATGGTCCCTTCCAACTCTAAAAAAAAATTCAGTGAAATTCAGTCCTTCAGTAGAATCTGTCTTCGTGCTGGTCTCTAGCAGAAAAAGGAATAGTATGTGTGATGTTCTGTAAATGCATTCCTTTCCACTGATGAATTATCTATGCTGTAATCTTATCAGGGTTCAGGCTGTCTGGACTTCCCAAAAGCAGTACGCTCATCAGTTTTTTTATTGCTGGAATCAGCATCCTTCGTTATCAGTTCAAGCCACTCTTTTGAGTGGTATTGTGCTGTTTCTTTGTGTGCTTACTCAACAACATCTGTTCATTCATACTAATGATAAGGTCAGTTAGATGCTTTTACAGTCTGACTCAACAAGATGGTCAACAGTATAGAACAGCTTTAGAGCATGAAAAGTAGAAGACAAGGGGGGTTCAGTGAAATGATCGGACGGTGGCTATCACCAGATGTTCTTGCTCTTGTCTGAAGCTGTGTCTAACTTGTTGCTGTTAAAGACAGACCACTTAGGGAAACAGACTTGTGGGCAATGTGTATGTTTCTATGTCTTCTCTTTTTATAAAGTTTTTAATGAAGAACATGCACCAACTATGTGGATAATAAAATACCCAAGTACACAGTGGTTCCATGAATCCTAAGCTGGTCTTTTAGACATAGTCAAAAAGAGATTAGAACAACAATTTGAAAGAGATTGCCCTCCATCTCTTCACTTAAGGAGACAGCTTTGGGCTGTATCTCATATACCCACATTCAGGAGAAAGGCAGCCCACAGGAGAATCCTGGCATCAAATACAGGCAAAAATCCTTGCAGAGGAAAGTATCTACGTTAAAGAAAGTAGGGTAGTGACTATATCTTGTTAGTTTTTGTGCTTTTATAGACATGAGCTCTCAAGACTGCTCTGGAGCATCTGTGCCATATTGTTAATTTCTTCTTAAATTTCTGCAGATCTCCTGTCAGGAAGTATTCTGTAGCAACTCCTGCTCAGACAGATGAAAGTTCAGTTTCCCTTACTCACTATCCAGAGATCTGAAAACAGGAATTTTCTTCCAAGCCAAGGTCATCAGGTCTGGAGAGTAGCACCTGGAGAAGGGCGAGTGTTGTAGATAGTGGATGTCCACTCTTCCAAGATACTTCATTTATGCTTCTTCCAGTACTGGGAGGAAAGCTGTCACCAGTGTTCTAGTAGCAAATAGCAAAAATGCTGAGAAAGCTTCAAGCTTCAGTAAAGACTGGGTCGTAATTGGGTAGAAACTGCGCACCTGGCTTGGATGCAAGGTAGAGGTTCAGCTGGAAACAAACACCCATCTGGAAAGAGTGTAGTCGCACCACCAAACAGCTAACAGGCACTGAAAATATATGGTCAGGGCTGGATGCTGTTCATCAGACAGTTCATGTCTAGTGAGGTAACAGAGCCACAGCTGAGGAAGGAGACAGACAGGGAATCTCCACCCTCAATCTCATCACATGGACATTGACGTCGAGTGGGTGATGTTCTCACCTTGTGCAGAACTATGTGTGGCTTATTTCTTGTCATTCCCCCAAAAGTCTCCCTGACATCTTCCTCTGCCTCCTCTTCACTTAAGGATCTTAAACCAAGCTGGGAGAAATGGTAGGAATTCTATTATAATAGGAAAGCAGAAAAGATGCTGATCTGGCCAAATAATACCTCACCATGACTGGACTTAAAAAAAAATATATCTCACAATAAAAGACCTGCATCGCCAGTACTGATTCCAGTGTCCAGTAGTGAAAATATCCCAGAAAGAGGAGCATGCTGAATTGCTGAATTTGTCTTTTAGATTTCTGGAAAAAAAAAATTAAAAAAGAAAGTGTCTGGAAAGATCTAAGGCTATTTCTATCTAGACCCTTTTTTTTATCAGTACCCATGCAGTCATACAAAATACTTAATGTAAATACTCCTTAGTTTTATAGGCTTTTTATTGCTTATAAACCAAATCACGTCATCATTGGTACTTTATTTGACCTTTGTCTTAGTTAAAATATTACTCAAAGGACAATCACACTTTTGTGTGTTCTGTGTTTGCTAAGCATTCATTCTGGTTTGTTGCATTTGCATGACTGGTGGGAGCGAGAGCCCCATGCAGGGATAAGACCAATACCATCAAAATTACTTGCAATCATTTGGCATTTTCCCCAACATACGCTCATTGAAATTTCCTTTCCTCAGCAAGCTTCATTAGCCAAAACTGTTCTTCTGTTTCTTAGGAGGAGGACAGACAGAAATTGCCCCATGTTAAACAAAAAGACCTAAGATATGGTTTTCAGCCTTTATATTTTTCAGCATTTGAAAGGAAGGAGATGTCTTTGACAGTAAAAAAGTTTTTTTTTCTACCTGCCTCAAATTTTGCCTGGATTAGAAAAAAATCTTTGGGGGGGGGGGGGGGGAAGGGGGGGGAAGAGGCGGGTGAGAGGGAGGATTAACAGGCATTGTTGAATACAGGAAGAATATGGGCAAACCAGGACAGATGGATGGGAAGATGGAGGTCAATGGGAAATGAAGCAGAGAGAAAATGTGTGGATAGAAGGGATAAAGGAATGAGACTAGAGGCTAATGTGGGTAGGAACTGGGAAAGAAATTATGAGATTTGAGTTTTAATAGGATTTAAAGTTGTTTGAGAACACTGGTAGCTAGAACTATAGGAGACACCAAAACTATGAGAAATATGTGGAAAAGGATACCTTTTAAATTGAGAAAAAAATATCTGGATATCCCAGAGAGTTTTGAGCTTCAGCAGAAATGAAGGAGAAATGGGCAGGAAAATCACATAGGGATCAAGATATTTTAAGGGCAGAAATGAAAGGAAAGGAATAAAGGAAGTTGGGAAAAGTGCCACACTGAAGAATCTAAGGAAAAAAAACAACAAACCAAACTCCAAAACCAAACAAAAACAAGCTCCAAAAACTAAGGAAAAAAGAATGAGGACTGAGTGTGAGCAGGAAGGACCAGAATTGGTAGCCTTTGGAGATCAGTAAGTAAAGTAAAAGGATATATCAGGAAATTACTTGAATCTAAATCTTTGAATCAATTTTGTTACACCCTTCACATAAAATCCTCCTTTTAATCACTTAGCTTTGCCTCTGTGCAAATATCCACCTGTGTTAGGAAGTAATTTCTTCTTGATAAAGTGAGTTATAAAATACCAACTATTGGACATTCTGTGTTCCTAGTAGGAACAAGTTTGGGAAGCTCTGGCAGCAGTAATGGAATGCTGTATTCTGGCAGAACTCTATGCAGTTGCCAACAGGTTTTTTTTCACACTACTACTCCATCGCCATGTATAGTCTCTTGTGTCTGTCTGTCTTTCCTGCTTGTGTACCTACTCAGTGAGCTGCAGTTTGGAACCAATTCCACAGAAAGTAATTATTATTTTTTTGTTGTTTGTCACATTGTAATATTTGACACAGTTATAATTTAGCAATGATTCAAGATTTATTAGTAATTTGAAGTAGATCAAGAAGCTTAATTTTAGCAGCACTTAATCATTAACTGATTTAAAGAGTAACAGATTTGAAGATGTTGAGATTCATGCTAACTTACTATAGGGTATCTCAAATCAATACATACTTATGTGAGCAAAAGCACAGATCTCAAATTAATACATATATTTATATATATGTAAAAACAAATCATATAACCATGTGTGCACACATGCTCCTCTCCAATTGCTAGGGTTGGGAGTTTCTTAATACCAGGTGACTATAACAAGCTGAAAGGCACCTCTTCTGACTGCTACACATGCACGGATGGATGAAAGAACATCCAGATCCATAAAGCTGTTTTCTATCTCACAAACATGCAGGTGGAGAGGTGGATGGAAGAGAGGCTAGCCTACAGTCAAAGTTTCCCTTTCTTGAATTTAAGGTAAATGCTCATGAGGCACTGCCATTCCTCAACAGACAGTAGTTAAGGCCTCAGAAGGATTGTCTTGCACTGGCCTTGAGGTGTCAGGCTGAGCAGCATCACAACCCAGGGTTGATACTGGCCACAGCCCACTGCAATCCAGAAGAGCATAAAGGGTCTTTACTAAAAATGCTACCTATAATATTCAAGATAATTGACTTTCTTCAGGTACTTCTCCACTCTGGCCCAGCTCGGACAATGGAAACTGGTACTTTCCCCGAGTTATACAAGCCCAGGACTTGCTAGGACTTGGGATCCTGGTATCTCCCCCCTTTTTGCCCATGATCCATATGTTGTCAGAAGTGATGGATTTAAGTTATTATTTTCAAATGCTAGGAGCCATGGGGACCAGGTACACTAAGGGGTTGCCACAGTGTCCTAGTCCATTATTCTCCACCTTTTCTTTCTTTTGTGTTAGACTATTACGTATTGTTCTGGTCCATTGAATTATTATGTAGCCCATGTGGTTAGGAAATCGCACCAAATACCAAGAGGCCTAAAGCAGGGAGGGAGGGAGTCACACCACCACACTGCAGAGGTCCACAGCTCAGATCCTAGTAGCGGCTTCGTAACACTTTTCAAAAAGCCAGTGCAACCTCAAAGTTATGGATGGATAAGCTTTCTTTTTATGCTTCATGTACTTAAGTTCTTCCTATGTTGAATGAGAGATATCTTTGAAAGGCTAAGTTTATGGACATGTTTCTTCTGTGTGTAATGTTTTCTGCATACCATGACTATGTCTGCAGGCAGCCTCAACCCCCCAACTTTACCAGCAGAACCAAAATGGAACCATAAGCTATTGATGATGGGAGTTTACTTCCACTTTTGTAGGCCATGTATGGATATTACTTGATGATGTGAAAATTAGAGTCAACCCCACAAAACATAAGGCATGTGGGTGCCTTCTAGGAAGGGGACCACAGACAACTGGACATGAAAGTTCGCAGTCCATCAGAAGGCTGCTGTTGTGACAGAATGTGGTGTCCAAATAGATGCTTCATATTGCTGACAACTGTTCCTGACATGGAAAGCAATAAGCATTTTATCCTCTACTGGAGAATGCAAAGGCTTTCATTACACAGAAGTTCTGGCTGATTCTTGGGAAGGTTTCCTTTGAGAAGCATGTTTTTTCAGGGATTAGTTCCTGAACAATATCTGGTTTGAAAAATTTGAAAGGAAAATAGATAAAGCACAGGTTCCTGGCTTATGTGACCCAAGAAAGGAGAAACAAATAGATAAGAAAGTATACCTCATTGCTTAAACCCACATCTGGAACACATGCTGGCTCATATCCTTCTGGAGAAGGCTTTTACAATTAAAAGGTAGAAGGCTGGTAGAAGCCAGTCGCTGATGCTGGGTCTGTCTTTACTGATTGCTGCAGTGCCAGGTACTTTTGCCCAGGTCACTGTGATGTTCAGTTCCTGGCGTGCTTTTGTTCATCATCAACAAGAATGGAGCTAGCTTGATGCAGATCAAACTTGAACTCAGAAGAAACATCAGACATTGTTTTACTCGTGGTATTTAAAGAAATACTTTTCAGCAACTGCATTGTCAGCCACATCTGTGTCATGAATGATAAAAACAGAGATTAATCCTCTTCCATGTGTATTGTGCATGAATTTGGTTTTGTGCCTTGAAACGACTGCCTGCTCTCTGAGCCAGTCCTCTTGGTAGTTAGCCTGTACCTTGTGTATGTATGACATTCACCATCCTTGATTTTGGTGATGTAAATCACTTTGACAGCAGGACCTTCACAGACATCTAATGACAAGTCATTAGATGAAGTGTGATCTCTCTATGATCATAAATTCTGAAGACCTCATTCATATAGAAAAGACATCCCTGTCTGATAGGTGTGAGAAGTTTGGGACACCATTTTGGAAACTGTGCGGATAGAATAGGTGAGGATACAGCACAATGTCCCTTACTTTTTCTGTATCCCCTTTTCCTAGGAGCTATACAGGTGCAAAAGGGAGGTCCCTAAAGCTTATATCTAGTGAAGCATCTCTGATTCTTCTACAAGAGAGGAACCCATAGTCAAGAGAAAGATAAACAATGTCTCTCAGGAAGCCTTGCTTTAGAAGCTGTCTCAAAGCCGTCAGGTGAGACAGCACCACTGATTTTCATTAAGAATAATCTCAGTTCTGAGAAGCATGCAGGTTTTGTGCAACTAGGCTACCCAGGACTCCAGACACAGGCTGGCTGAGTCCATGCTGCTCCCTCAAGCAGAGGGCACATGTAGCACAGCGGTAACATGTGGGCTGTAGGGGAGGAATATTGACTAAGGGAAACTGAGCAAGGAATTGGTATTACAGAAAGAAGGTGAGTTCAAGCTGACTTCATAGACAGAGCAGATGAGTTTTTTAACAAAGGAAATACCTACCACCACAATCACTAAAACCCTTTGAAATCTTTATCTATGTTATATGTATGTCACATACCTATATTATTATATCTATATCATATTTCTATATTATTTCTTTGGAACTTAGTCCTAAATCTCCTTTTGATTTTCTAGACCCTGATTTGTCCCAAGCCTTTGTTGCTATAACTAGGAATAGGACAGTTTCAGTAAACTGCAGGAGGAGAGCAGATGTTCACACACACCCCTTTTTTTTTCTAACTGTGCAAACTGCAGTCCTGCTTTATCATGACCATGTAAATACATTTGGTTGGCATGTTTTCTCAAGAACAAAGTGTACAGATAAATTTGTGTTGCTTAATGTCGACACTTCGTTATGCCTACAGAAAGCATCCTATAAATTGGAGCAAATTTTCCCAAATAATTAGAAAAGTCACAGAAAAGTATGCAGTGTTCCTGATCTTTTTTTCCTCTGTTAAAAAATGTCAATCTGCTAAAAAGGAAGCAGAAATAACACAATGCACAGAAGTTACCATTAGATTTGCACATAAGCATGGGCAAGTCCTAAACCTCTAAATTAGTCTAAAACTGTTTCAGGTCACAACATAGAATCATAGACTCATCTGGGCCAGAAGAGACCTTCAAAGGCCATGTAGGGCGGCCCCCCGCAGTCAGCAAGGACACCCCCAACTAGACCAGGTTTCCCAGGGCCTCCTCGAGCCTCCCCTTGAATGTCTCCAGGGAAGGGGCCTGAACCAGCAACCTGGGCAACCTGTTCCAGTGCTCCACCACCCTCACAGTAAAGAACTTATTCCTAATGTCTAATCTAAATCTGCTCTTCCCCAGTTTAAAGCCATTACCCCTTCTTCTGTCATTGCCGGCTTTTGTACAAACAGACTCTCCCCAGCCTTCCTGTAGCCCCCTCAGGTACTGGAAGTCTGCTCTTAGGTCTCCCTGGAGCCTCCAGGCTGAACAACCCCAGCTCCCTCAGCCTGTCGTCATAGCAGAGGTGCTCCAACCCCCTGAGCATTTTTGTGGCCCTCCTCTGGACCCACTCCATCAGGTCCATGTCCTTTTTCTATTGAGGTCTCCAGCCCTGCACACAGTGCTCCAAGTGAGGTCTCACCAGAACAGTGTCAAGTGGCAGAATCCCTTCTCTGGACCTGCTGGCAACACTTCTTTGGATGCATCCCAGAATGCAATTGGCCTTCTGGGCTGCAAGTGCCCACTGCCTGCTCATGTCCAGTTTCTCATCCATCAACATCCCCAAGTCCCTTTCCTCAGGGCTGCTTTCTAATGCCTTGTTGCCCAGTCGGTACTGATGCCGAGGAGTGTTCTGGCCCAGGTGCAGAACCTTGCACTTGCTCCCATTGAACTTCATGAAGTTTACTTGAGCCGACCTCTGCAGCCTGTCCAGGTCCCTCTGGATGACATGCTGTCCCTCAAGTGTATGGACAACACCACACAGCTCGGTGTCATCTGCAAACTTGCTGATGTTGCTCTCAATCCCTCTGTCTCTGTCATTGATAAAAATGTTAAACAGTACCGGTCCCAGCCTGGACCCTTAAGGGACACAACTTGTCACTTCTCTCCAACTGGACTTAAAGCCATTGAGTGAGTCCATAAAACTCTGTACCTCATTAAAACCTGATTGCAGAGCTGGTCCTCCTGGGGTGTTGGATGAGCACTCAGAACCAAGGCTATGGCAGCTCCAAAAAAATCTGGTTATATTGGGCAATCCCCAAAAATTGAGTGTATACAAAGTTTGATCCGCTGTCATCTTTCCTTACACAACTATCAGTGACAGACTACACTACCAGAGATGTGCTGATGTCTGCTTTCTTCTATTAATTTGAAGTTGAGTTTGGAGAAGCAAGTGTACCCATGCAATATCTTCTTGCTGAGATGTGAAAGTTTCTGATGTAGAAAAATTGCTTAGTATTCACTCTTATTAGGTATCAAATGTAAAGATGGAAGGGGAAGTCAGGAACACCTACTGGAGTTGTATTTAATCTGACTGATGTCTATTTGTCATCAATGAAACAGGAGAGTGCATATTGAAGAAAACAAGTATGTGTAAAAAGGAAAAAAGTACAAAGAAAGTCTGTGATCATCTAGAATCATTAAAATTTGATTTCACCAGTATTTATATTTTGTTACTCTTCTAAGAAAGTCCAGTCTGTAGAAGACTAGACATTGCTGTTGATGAATATATTTATTTTTGAATTCTATTTCTCTCTTTCTTATGAGGTGTTCTTTGAACTTACTGGTATGATTTAATTGCTATTGATTTAATGACATGGGCAATAAAGTATTGTTTATAGCGAAATCCTTCTGATTCACTGGCTTTCATTGTCACTCTGCCAATTCTTCCCAGGCAACACAGACAGGGAAACTTTCTTGTCTTTAAAGAGTTTAGCACTGTGGGGAGGACTTCAGTGATCCAACCTGCACTGTAGTTTGAGGTAAACAGAGAGGCAGACATTGTGAACTATCATGGAAATATTTATACATTCTTTGTATGATCTGTTCACAGAACTTTTGCGTGATTTCTCGCCTTATTCTGCCCTTTGCCCTCTTGTTACTGGTTGCGCATACTTATTACATACAGCAATACAGAAATACGATACAGATTTTTCTAAGAGCCCTGAGCCAAGAGCTGATTGTCTGTAAAAATCATATGAGGAGGGGAGAAAAATATCAGTAACATGCTGACGTCTATACTCTCATTAGTGATTAAACATTAATAGGAAATGTATACAGATGCCACCATCTTCTCATCAGAAGAACTTGGGAATGGAAGATGTAGCCACGCTGCACTGCAATGGGGAGGCATATCCTGAGAATGTTCTTCCTCAGTAGCCTGGGAACGTAAATCGTAAATTCCCTACAGTAATGTAGGGAATACGCTGGATTGCTATGACTTAAAATGAAGGATTTGGCTGTGGGGAGGTGGGGGCTCCTAGATGGCAATGCTTACGCCACTCCACCCAACTGAGGAATAAGTCAGGCCGACCAGAGCTGCCACAATTGTTCCTTAGCTGACTCACAAGATAAGTTCCATAAGGCCCATCACCTCAAGGGTGTGAATGGCTGTGGTGAATCCTCTTCCTTCCCTTCTCCCCTCCAGGGAAACCGCCTCTTGGAAAAGCCTGTACCCCAGGGCACACAGCACAGGGAATAAATAGGAAGAATTAGACCTCCGTGTGCTGTCATGGGGCCATGATCTCACTGCAGTTACAGAGACATGGTGGGATATCTCAAATGACAGGAATGCTGTCAGGGATAGCTACATACTTCTTAGGAAAGACAGGCCAGCAGGGCGAGGTGATGGAGTTGCTCTTTATGTGAGACAGCAACTGGAACATATCAAGCTCTGCCAAGGGGTGGATGATGAACATGTTGAGAGTTTATGGGTAAGAACTAAGGGGCGGGCTAATATGGGTGTCAGTGTTCTGGGTGTTTACTACAGACCACTGGATCAGGAACAAAAAGTTGATGAGGCTGTCTATTGACAGCAGGAAATAGCCTCACAATCACAGGCCCTGGTTCTCATGGGAGACTTCAACTACTCTGATATTTGGTGCAAAGACAACACAGCCCGGCACATACAGCCCAGGAGGTTTCTGCAGAGCATTGATGATCCCTTCTTGGCACAGGTGCTGCAGGAATCAATGAGGAGAGATGTGCTGCTGGATCTTGTGCTGACAAACAGAAAAGGACTAGTTGGGAATGTGAAGGTTGGGATCGCCTTAACTGCAGTGACCACAAGATGGTGGAGTTCAGGATCCAGAAGCAGGGCAAAAAGTAGGATTACAAATCTGGAATTCAGGAGGGCTGACTTTGTCCTATTCAAAGACCTACTTGGAGGAATCCCATGGGCTCAAGCCCTAGAAGGAAGTGGGGTGCTAGAGAGTTGGTGCTAGGTCGGTGCATCTCTAGGAGCAAGAAATCAAGCAAAGGAGGCTGGAGACCTGCATGGATGAGTAAGGAGCTCCTGGAAAAACACAGAAGAAGAAGGTTTACAGAAGGTAGAAAATGGGCCTGGCCACTTCAGAGAAGTATAGGAACATTGCCAGAGTAAGCAGGAATGCTTACTCTGAAGGCTAGGGTATACTTGGAATTAAACCTGGAAGGGATGTCAAGGGCAATACGAAGGGCTTCTTCAAGTACTTCAGTAGTAAAAGGTGGACTAGGGAAAATGTGGACCCACTGCTGAGTGAGGTGGGTACCATGATGATAGTGGTGACAGAGCAGGTGGAGACGCTGAATGCAACCATTGCTTCATTCTTGACTGCTCAGATCCTGGAGGTAAGACAGAGTCTGGAGAAAGCAACACTTTCCCTTGGTGGAGGATGATTGGATTAGAGATCATTTAGGCAATCTTAACAACACCCACAACTCCATGCGCCCCGATGGGATACACCCCATGAGTGCCCAGGCCGCTGGCCGCTGAGATATTACTGTAAACATTCCATTATCTTTGCAAGATGTAAGATTTTTCTACTTTGCCTCAAGAAGAGGCAAAAGACTCAAGAGAGTCCTTTGAACACTCTGTAGTAGAAGGAAATTCATGCAAAACTTCTCGGTTCTTTCCCACTGAGATAAGCTCCAACTACTCTCAGGAAAGCATCCTGGTTATCCTCACCCTCTTGGTAGGAGCTCAGCCATGGAGCTTCCACACGGAGGAAGCTCATGTGCTCAGACCTAAACAGAATGGGTGTTGGAAGCCAGACAAAACTCCCACAGAAACACACAGCTCTCCAGGTCACAGGCTGCAGGGAGTGCCAAGACCTATTCCTGGTAACAGACAATATCTGTGAGACCTGCTGTCTCAGATGTGAACAGATGAATGATCTGCTAAGTATGGTGGCAGAACTGAAAGAAGAAGTGGAAAGGTTGAGGAATAATAGGGAGAAAAGCAGCAAGGGTCCAGGAGCCCGTGTAGGCATCCCGGGTCAGCCTGAAGGCGAAACCACAACTGAAAAGAACAAGTGGAAGCAGATTCGTGGTCGGGGCACCAGACAACCTCCCACCTTAACTACCTCGTCATGTCAAGTACCTCTGAGGAATAGATATGAGGCTCTGCTTCAGAATGACCACTCAAGCAAGGAAGTAGTTAAGGAGCATCCTACAACACAGATGCCTCCTAGGCCAAAAAAGCACATAGCCCAGATCGCCACCACACCCTCTAAGAAAAGGCAATGATCTCTAAGGTCCCTTCCAATCCAAACCATTCTATGATTCTAATTTGTAGCAGCTTAATGAATGCATTAAATTGTCTGAACTCTCACAGGACATCACACTAAGACATTTTATGTGGTCTCAGTAACCTGAGGGATTGATTTCATCATTGTACTGGAGAGCAATTGCTTCATCCACTCTTCCTTTTTGTTTTCCTTTCCACCTTTGTGGCACTTGATACCTTACAACATCTGATGGAACTTAGTGTGGAAGGGAAGGGCCACCTGAAATAATGCAAAGCATTTATGATACCAGAGAAAGGATATGGTGAACCTCAGCTTAACTTGGAATCTCAGTTTGAGAAATGCCTACTGGAGACAGGAATAATCATAAAAACTTCTTTCACTTGAATGAAAAGCAGAAGTAATTTGAAAGAAAAGTTACTGTGTGTCATGACAAGGTAAATAATAATTTTTATCTTCAAAAAGAGAACATATTTATCATACAGAAGAAAACTCATTGAATGAGACAAGACAAATTTTTGTATCCTAATTCAGTAACTTTTATGACGTTGAAATTAGGAGGCAGGAAATGCCTCCTCAGTCAGTCTTACCTCTGTGCCTGGCAAGATCATGGAGCAGATCCTCCTGAAAACTAGATGGGGGAAGACAGAAGGCATTTGGAGCTCAGCCCTTGGAATGGGGCCTCTGTGTGTCTGTCATGTGTAATAGATACCCCCTGTCAGGCTTCTTTGCTAGAGGAAAATCCAGTTTCAGTACTATCATCAGGGGCTTCAGAAACTACCTGTCCATCCAGATATGTGCTTCTGTTTCTGTGAAATGCTCTAAACAAGGCAGCAGGTTCCAGCTAGAGTATGTCGCAGGATCCTGATCCCCTCATGGGGCTGGCCATGCTGATCAGTGTCTGGTGTTTGCCCTCCAACATATGCATTGAGGTTTCTTCTCTGGGGAAGCTCATGTACCTAAGCTCTTAAAAGTCTTCAGCTTGGCTCACCACAGTTTAACAGAACAGCCTGGCTCACCACAGTTTAACAGAACAGTAATGGAAGAGAAGATAATAAAGTAATTAATGATATAGGAATATACAAAATGAGAGATGTAATACAATTGCTGTCATCACTCGATGATCAATTGCCCAGCCCATCCTCAGCAGCAATCACAGATTACTGCCCCGCAGCTAACTCCCATTTATATACTTGTACTGGTCTGGTGGAGAAAGGGTTAATTTCTTCCCAGGACCTAGCAGGGACACAGGTATTCCATCCCATATGGGCCATGCC